>NTHP01000087.1:988835-1016635 GCA_003416845.1 Oplegnathus fasciatus | reverse complement strand
CACACACACACACACACACACACACACACACACCCCTAATCTGTCCTCCTCCCCCACATCCCAGCCTCTTTCCAATCTCTGGGCTGTCAAGCAAAGTGTCACAGGGTGAGCTTTAGTGCCAACCCTCCCTGTAGTCCTCTACCTCCCATTGACTATTTTCAGAGTCACTCAGCTGGAAAAAAAAGCACAAAAAGCAGGAATGGAGAGAAAGAAAGCAAGAACAGGAGCCGTTAATGCCCTCAAAAACTAAACTCCTCCAAAGCAGAGGCAGAGAGCGTCTATTTGCATGACATAGACACATGTGAGTATGTGTGTGTGCGGGTGTGTGGGCTACAGTGTGTGCTGCTCGGCAAGTTGGCTGCATAAACTACCAAGCAGATGTAACCTGAGGGTTTCCACACACATATACACACATAGAGAAAGACAGAGGAGCTGGCTCCATTTTCATCATCTACCTGCCTGCGAATCTGAGCCCTGAGTCACAGAAAGGCCCCAGTGCCAGGTCCGTGGATTTTTTTTTTTATGTCCACAGAAGGCAGAAACAATACAGACAGGAGCAGACGGTCGGGGAGGCCACTGAGAGCACTGAGGGGGCGTGCAGTCTGTCCTGCATACGCACAAACACATGCAGATACACACAG
The DNA here is from genome assembly GCA_003416845.1 of Oplegnathus fasciatus. Lineage (NCBI taxonomy): Eukaryota > Metazoa > Chordata > Actinopteri > Centrarchiformes > Oplegnathidae > Oplegnathus > Oplegnathus fasciatus. Next base: position 1,015,994 of record NTHP01000087.1, on the reverse strand, counting down.
ATACACAGCAGGGGAGTACAAGTAGACTATAGAGAGGGCAGAGAAGGACTCAGGGATGTGAATGCTTGTATTACATACCCTTCCCTGCAGAGCTCTGTGGAATAGACAGATAAAACCGCCAACAGACAGATATGGAGGCTGTTGAGCGACCAGAGCAGATGTAGAGATAGACGAATGACTCCGAGTTTCACACAAGTCTCTGTGTGAGTCGCTGTATGACACTGATGCCTCCATTACTTTCTTTTCATAAACCCACATCACGTTTCCCCACCACGCTGTCCATTTCTCAGCAAAAAAAAGTTTGGATAACTTGCTGACACATAATGGGAGGATTAAGATCCTAAATTCCAGCTTTTCAGCCGAATCAAAGCGAATATTAATGAGCTCTGCAAATATACATTTGAAATAAATATCTCGGAGATTTAACAAAATATCAAAATCGTTTCCCTCTCTTAGAAACGGCTGAGAGGATGAATGTGAGCTTTGGAGATCTCAGATTTGTTTTCCTTTTTTACATCTCATATTTTTCGCCTCCTCTTGGAAGTGCTGTCGGGGTAATTATTAGCGGATGAAACGAGAGGAGTAAGTGGGCTAGTGGCTAAGCTGTGAAGGTCTGCCAAGCATTCGAGATATGAACGCTGTTACAGAGAAACAGGAGGGAATGGATAGGCTGACAGACAAAGACAATGTGAACGTGACTGAGGAGATCTAACAAATTATTCTCACTACGCTACAGACTGCTGCTGTGAGCTGCAAATCACAAATTGTGACCATTCATTCGTGAACGCAAGGTGGGTCAATCATTTTACTAACCTGACGGTCACTCACTCGTGAATACTCACTTGTTTTCAACAGTTTTGTTAAGTAGTGTTGTGCCAGTGTGAGTTATAATTGTGCTAGTGAACAAACCAGAGGCAGGCATGTGGAAATTCTGCAGAAGTGGGTTATTTCCAGTGGTGGAAGAAGTCCTAAGATCCTTTGCTTAACTAAAAGAACCAATAGAAAATTGTGGAAATACTCCATTACAAGTAAAAGTAATTTAAAACACTACTTAAGTGAAAGTACAGAAGTATTATCAGCTCAATGGAGTTAAAGTATCAAAAGTAAAGAGCTCATTCGACAGAAAGTTTGCTGCTGTGACTGATATATTATCATATACATAATTAGATTGTTAATACTGATGCATCAATCCGTTGTGGCAGGTTGAGGTGGAACTAGTTAAATAATAAGAGGTCAAAACTACAGCAGCAAAACTTTACTGTGATACAAATGTAAATAGTTTTTACAAGATATTCTAAGGATGTTTTCTTTATTTTTTGCTTTCTTTCTCATTCATTCCCAACAGTTCTTGGCTGGGAATATAAAAGAGTTTGATTGTGTGCTTCCTGGATGTGATGTGAGTTTCACTTATCTTTGATTGAAAGGACATGCTTGATTACCTTTATCACACATCACAGCCAGTCCCTCTGGTTCCCTCTGTGCTCTACAACCAGGTTTTTAGGCAGTTTAATTGCACTGGGGACATCATTTATCATATCCTGTGCATTGGAGTTGGTATGTGACAGGAGGCGGATCCAAACACACACTGCTGACCTATAGAGGGTATTTTGATCTAAGGAGATCAACATTCTGATTTGCATTTTTAATTTATACAATTCATGATAACCATGAATCATGTGGCAGATTGGCTGCACACAGTAGAAGCTCATATATCAGAGGCATCGGAGGCTAGAAACTGGATGAAACCAAACAAGACCAGGAAGTATTCATAGGATTTATTCCAACTGGTAAAGCATGAGAGAGATTAGTAAAAGGTTCGTGTGTGAGCACGATTCTCTGCAGTTATGTACTGTATACACTGTAGGTCAGGTGACGGGGACTACCAACAGTGTAATGAGGACTCACCACAGCCCACAGTTTGGAGCAGAAGGAGGGCCAGCAGGGGCTGCAGTCCACACACAGGCAGTACGCCCTGCATCCTGCTGCACCTGGAGACAGAGAGGAAGAGAGAAAGGGTGGAATGTGAGTGCACAAAGGAAACCGAAATCAACACATTGCCCTTGTGAGGCTCGTCTGACACACACACACCGCATGCTTGGATGAGTCACCAGTTGCGATTCCTTTTCATGGAATTTTTTTTCCCTTAGGGTCTCAGGATAGAGAGTTGTCAATTCATTCTTCATTTTAATTTACTGTCTCATGATGTGGGTGTGATGAAGTCTTCTGAAGCACTTTTAGACTCTAACTGTGATTAAGGGCATTTAATGGCTATATAAATAAAGTTGACTTAATGTGACCAATCTATTTAAGTATAATAAAGAAATATGGTATTATCTTTACACTTCACAGACAAGTTTTGTCCCTAATAAAATTCAAAAAGGCTTCATTCCTCTATTGTCTTTGCCCGTTTATTTCTATTCAGGGTCACAGGGTGGTTAAACCTTTCCCAGCATGCACTGGGGAGAAGGCAGAGAAAACAGACTGACTGTGGTAGACGGGCAACTTTCCCAGGGTGTGTCATGGACGCAGATGCTCACTTTATATATACAACCAAAACCACCTGGCTTGCAGGTCTTTGGACTGAAATCTACACTAATATGGAGCAACACTGAGCCACCAAAGTTATCCAGGTAATAAAACAGTTTAAATGTTCTTGACTAAAGTAGTCGTCATTGTAATGGTTAGATTTTGCATACAAGAGCTGCTGCCATCAATATATGAGACAAAATCTCTGGTAGAAAAATTCAATATACAGTTTACCTTGTAAATACAAGCTTGTTTGTTGATGTGTGGTGTGGGATTAACAGAGAATACCGACTCAGCTGTGTGCAGAAAAACAAGAGATTGTTTGGGCAAAAACAATGCACAACAGGGAAAGATACTGATGCAATTCAACAATAGAAACAGCCAGATAAGAGCACTGGAGCCAAATCTAACGTGATGGACCTCTGGGTTCCCGTGTTGCACGCGCCGTGCTGAAGACTCTGCCGAGTAGAAAAATATCAAAGCAGCATCTATGCTGTCACATTAAACATAGAAAAATATCTATTTGAGGGCCAGGTTGACAGGAGCTGTCTATGGTATGTCTACATAGGTTTATTTGGACAAAGATTCTTTTTTTGTTGTTATGAAGTAACTGGGGAATTTTTGTTCCGGTCTTACACACATATTGGGCTTGGTTTTCACTTTAATTCTTCAAGGGAAGTGACTTGTTTTGATGTGGAACATAAAAAATATATTGGGAAGTGACTATCTCAGTGTACATTGTGGGGCTGAAGGTTTTTTTTTAGCAAAAATGTCTTCAGTGTAACACAGCCCTTCAGTTTTATCTGTGCAGCTATCTGAGTGCTTTCAGCAGCCAAGAGCAAGTGAGCAAATAGGAGACGGAGAAAGGCGAACAAGGCTGAAGTAATTTCCTTGCACCTGCAAGCGTGTGCATTTAAAACCTGTGCAGTTATTTATGTATATTTGAATATTGGCTAATATGTGTGTCACAAAAGCCAGGGGACAGAGACCAAATGAGGTAGGTCAGCCCCTGCAGTGGGGCCTGAGAAACCCTGAGTGTAAATAATGAATATGGCATCTCTGGGGACGTGGCGGGCCGAGCGGGGCCTGAGGGCAGTAGAGGAGCTGGGAGGGGGGAGGTGAGGGGGGAGGCGATTTGGCAGCCGGTAGTGGAGATGCTGGACACAGATAGCCAGTGTCAGTTACAGCGGCGCTGGTCGCTCTGACTCAATCTCAAAGGTACAGCCAAGGACAAAAACACTGACCTCATACCAAATACCTCTGCTGTGTCACGGCTGAATGGAGGCTGAGTTAAGGGTGTTTGGTGTAGATTCACATTATTTGTGACAGATAAAAATCACATAACTTCACAAATCATTTTGTTTTTTTCAGGGATGAAAATGAACTACTGCTGGTTACTTTAATAGCATAATTCACTCATATGCTTTTTGAGCGCATTTTAAAAGCTATTTTACATCTTACTTAACAAGACTTGGTGAGGTGTTGCACTTGAATGCGGGGAAGCTATTGCTGTAATGGACCACTTAGAAGGAAATTTCTTTTAGGTTTGCTTTTCCTCCACCTTTGAGGAAGTTTTTGTCTGAAGAAAAGCTGGTCACCACTTTAGAGGGCATCAGTAAATTGGACAGAGATTGGATAGTGTGTTCTATTTTCTTACAAGCACTTGAGCGCAGCTAGAAAAGAGTCACCAGAACAGTCAAGACTCTCAACTGCCACAAAGTTTAAAGAGGACATGTTTCAAGAAGACAAGAAAGTCCAGTAAAAGTCTCTGCAAGTTGATTTTCATAGCATGCTGAAGTGTACAGAGACCAATGGCTTCCTCAAAGGTATAAACACATTTAATAATCTAAAAGCCCCACATACAGTCTCCTTTGGAAAATTATTGGAATGGGTTGTTTTTAAGATGCTTCTGTAGAAGTGTATCCAAAGTCTATGTTTGGGATATTTAGCTTACTTTACAGCAAGACTTTGCAGCTGAAGCCTTTCTAATGGGTTGCTTGGTGGAGGCAATAAATGTGATTGTTTGACAACACAACTGGGGCTCTCTGACAAATGAATCACGCATTATCACATTCGTGGGGTCAGCCCTAATTAGCTAGGAGATGCAGAATGGACTTGATATCACACAAGAATATCAAATCTGGTTTATTCAAAATGAAGCTAAATGACAGTCCATGTGTTGTACTGCAACTTTCATAAATCACCATATAACAAATGAAATTGTGCGAATACAAACTGAATGTACCAGCTTAGTGATAGTATTAGTCATGCTGTATAACTGTCAAATTAAGTCTGGGGGCTGCAGAGTAAATATCCCTTCAACTGCTTTCGACAACAACTAATATTAGAGGCATGAAGAAAGTTTTTATGTGTAATAATCATAAAAAACAATGCAGTTTGTATAGATTGGTGTGTTTACAGTCTGCAGCCCTGCCATTATGAAAGTGAAGTGAAGTACTGAGTCACAGTTTGATGTTGTGATTGAATCTGCATTTTCTTCCCTTGTCACAGAGTTTGATAAGTGATTCACAGCCTCTCTCTCTCTCTCTCTTCATCAATAGCAGCTACTCATGTGTGCTCCCAGGGTCAGAGCTCTGTTTACTGTGACCACGCTATTACACTTCTCCCTTTTATTTTCTCTACCCATCATCTCTCCAGAACACCTACTCTATTGATTGCTCCCTCTCTTCCCCCCCACCCCGGTGCTTTCTTTCTGCTTTTACCTCCTCTTACATTTCACATTTGAGCATTTACTGTACTGTAGCTACAATGAATTGAGTGCAAAGTAGAATAACCTTTTCTTCATTTTTTTCTTATTATGTCCTATCTGGCCATTGTCTATTTTTCATCTTCCAAGAACACAGCAGTAGTTCATTTTAAGGCTTTGACCTCTGTGTTGCCAGTTCTGTGTCCCTCTTCCTCTTTTTCCTATTTCAATGCTGGGTTATCTCGCTTATCTCGCTAGCTGTATTTCCACAACAGGACTCACGCAGTTACTAAGATTCTGGGACAAAGGTTTAAAGTGTGTGTCTCTGTTGTACATGTGCTAAAGCAGGCATGGGACAGGCAACATGCTGCTGTCCTTTCAAAACATCAGCTCACTTTGTGTCAGACCTGACATTACACACCCACATAGAGTCTAAATTCAGCTGCAGACTCAACAACCTTTTCAGGACGCGGCACATCCACAGTTTGCAGGATGTTGCAGGATGCAGAAAGCATTTTCTGTTGCATTTATACAGCGTGGATGGGGTTTTACACCAAAGTTTATAAATTGACATTTGCTAAACCCTGCCACCGAACAGCGATTGTCCAATCATAGCCTGGCAACCGTAACCAGGCACAGCAGGCCTGCCCAGCTTTGGATTTTTTTCGCATGTTGAAGCACTGTGTATAGGGCTGTAATAAGAGCAACACTCAAGAGTTTGGAAGGTGGTGTCTTTATCTTTGCCTTTACAGCACAAAAAACATAAGAGCTAAAGCGTAAGGAACAGATTAAACATTAGCAAATGTTAGTATGCCTGGCTAACTAGCTTACTATCTACCTACAAACCTACAGCATCAATTCCAAGGAGCTCATTAGCTCACTATATTATGTTTTTTTGGTTACAGGTTATGTTACAAAAATACCTGTCCAGGACTAGAACAGGTATGTGGCTCTGTCCTGCTCTGTATTTGGTTTGACTACGTTTACACACCAGCAACTCCAGTCAAACTTGCTTTGGATGGCATTGATTTGCCAAACTCATTTGTTATTCCTCATCCTCAAATGCCTTATTCCTTGTAAAAGTGAAGCAGACTGTTTGAAAAATATAAACATTGAAGCATAAATCGAACCACTGTGTTGCCTGTCCAAGTGTGTTTTTTTCATAATAAGACCCATTACTATGAATTTCTAGTGGTAAATCTGACACGTTATCATTATCATTAAGTGTTGTGCAAGAACGGAAGCTTCAACGTGCTTAGCAACAGTAAATGGGGTGGGTGGGGCATTGCCAACACTCAGTTTTCATCGACTTCAACCCTTTTGTGCTATTTTATAAATTAACTCGCCCAACCGCAGCTGTGTGATCTCCTACTGAAAGCCAGTATGAGCACTCCTGCTGTGTCTGTAATACCATCCGGAAAGATCCAGCCAGATCTCAACATGTCAGACGAGTGCACTGTTCCCTATCCAGCCTGTCACAGATACTGTACTGATGTGACTGGGAGACAGACAGCTAGACGGTTACAGACAGACAGGCAGACAAAAAGACAGATAGACACTGTCGCATTTTGTCTTCTGTCGCAGTCAAAGACCTTTACAGGGTCCACCTCAGCCTTTCATGGAGAAATCTGGTCCCACCCATTTGTCATCTCATCTTAATCTCACTTTTTACCTTATTCTGTCTATCTGTATTTGGAACAATGTAGCCGCCACTCTACATCTGCTACCGTCTGTATCGATGGCTCGCAATTTCTTATGTGTTTGTTCTTCCTTTCTTTTCTTTTCTTTGCTTCCCTCAAATTGTCCCGTCACTCTTTCCTCACCATGGTGCATTATTAAGAGGGCTCATTAATCACTCAGGCTGCCTGTCTGTCACTCCATCACCGCACACCGCTGTTGTTCCTTCAGCACACATGCACACACATTCATACACACAATAGCGCTGGTTTCACAGGGGGAGTTACCCCCATTAATGTCTGTGTATAAGTCCCTTAGAGTGAAAAATGAGGCTACCCTTCGAGTGACAAAAGACTGTTTTCCCTCCAGGAGGATATTACCAAGGTTTTAGCGAGGTACCTGTCACACTGTGTCATACATAAATGGCTTTAGCGGTTCACATTTTCTGCAAAAACGGGGCCGGTTCTGTGTTTGCACCTGTCTTATAGCATGCGTCATCCTTGGGTGGTTTCTTTTGTTGCTTGGGACGTACAGTATAAAAGCACCTAAATGAAAACAACGGCTGAGTGGGCGGCTATATCCCAGCTTATACAACCTGTATGAAGTGGAACAGCGGAATACCACGGGTCTCGAAAGAAACCGGGGACGTTCTGTGGGCCAGAGCAGACCTTGCTGTTCAATTCAGATGACTCACTGATAACTCAGTGAACTACTCAATTACAATCCATAGAGGAAGAAAGAGGGGCCAAAGATGAGACAGAGAGAGAAAGGTTAAAGAGAGGAAGAAAGGGGGGGCAGGTGGTGGGATGTTGTGAGGAAGAGAGCGTAAAAGCAGGAGGAAGTGAGGCAAAGAGAGTGTGCAAAGAGACAGACACGGAGAGACAGGAAGAGGTGAGGACAAAAGCCGAAGCTTATTTCAGCCCCACTCAAATGCCAAGCCTGAGTGGATGAGGGGGGAACTTGAATCTTAAGCAGCCATACATTTCCCCTGATGCTTTGCTGGGCCTGCCGCTGTATGTATACGCTTGGAAGGGAATGGGAGCTGGTAGACCAATGTGAGGGAAGATGGCAGGGCTCCCGAAAAAAGAAGAAATTGCCATCAGATTCAGAGCCCACCATATGGGCTTGGACTCATAGCGTAAGCCAGAGACAGTCTCATTTTATCACACACACAAATGCGCGCACACAAACACACAAACAGGCAATAACATTTCCTTACTGCTGGAGAGGCTGGAGATGACGGTTATGAGGGAGGAGAACTTGCAACAGCTCTGCATTATAATGAAGTCTGCGAGATTATGAAAATTGAATATGCAATGTACAAAATACCTATGGGATTGCGAATGTACTTGTGAGTGTGAATGACACGGGCAGATGCTTGTGCGAGCGCTGAGCACACACTCAGACACACACACATGCATGCATGCACACGATTTAAGCTCATTAGTGCATGCATCTGTGCATACATCTCAAATCAAGACACACTTGAATTCTTTCTGTAGACTTGTCCTAAACCTACAGTGCTCATATTGCACAGGATTTTGTTTCTATTCTATTGTTATTTTATTATTATTTTCTCATTGTTCTCGCTATTGATGCGTTGTATTCTGTGTAAAGCACTTGGTAACTATTATTTTGAAAGGTGCTATACAAATGCAGATTATTATCAATAAGCTCTGTTGTACATGAATGAGGAGCTACTCCTGCTCACATGAAAAGTTACAGTTAATCAGGAGTTGAGCAAAGAGGGACGGAGGAATGAAAGGAAGGAAGGAAGGAAGGAAGAGGGAATAAGAGCAAAGGATGAGACTGTGCTTGTTCCAGCACTATCGCTATGGAGCTGAAAAGTGCTGTCAATTACAGTGAAGTGTTTCACTGCACAGCCTGCATGCACGCGCATACCCAAACCCACACACGGTGCATTACGTGGTTTTATTAAGTGCTTGTGGTGGACTAAGAGGGTGTTTTCAGATGCTTTTCTTTTTTAATTCAATTTTAAATAAACATGATTGTCCAAGTGGCGAAGGAGAGAGAGAGACAGACAGTTAGAGAGAGGCTGTGTACCACATGATGCTGATCAGGCTCTGCCATACAGTACAAAGCGGGGGTGACACTGCTGAGCACCCTGATGGTGCAGAGTGGGAATAAGCTCCAAGGCTGCCCAGAACTATATAGAAACCTATTACTTACAGCTGAAAGCCACACAGGTCTCCCTTATTCAGACAACGCACCCACCCACCAGCCTGCACCCAACACAGCCAGGCACCCTGTTAAGGATTTGGCTGGAAGCGGAGTATCACCTATTCGTTTCTGTATAACATATTAACTCGCTCTCTGTGACCAGAAAAGGTGAGGTCATCCTACAGTACCTGTGAATAAAAAAGGGCAATAGCAAGGGATGGAAAGAGAAAGAAAGGAAACGATAGGGAGAAAGATACAGGACTGAGGAAAGAAAAGGGAAGGGGCAAAGTAAAGGGATAGAGAGAGGGAGGGACGGAGAGAGAGATTCTCTTGAAAAATGAGGTGACAGAAAGCTTTTTACGTGCAGGAAGGGTGGCCAGGCAATTTTCAAATGTCTGAGACTTCTCATTTGCCGTGCTGCGAAGCCACTTTATACGGTGGCAAATGTTAAACTTGTTCTGGGCACATCAAGGTCCCCTTGGCCGCATGCTTGTCTTCGCCTGGAATATAAATGTGGCTTGAGACGAGGGTACAGGGAAAAAATAGTTTCGACACCTTGTACACAAGAGTTTAAAAAGGCAGCGTGGCGAATACCTTCAAGGTTCACACGGACAGAAGAGCGTCTTGGACCTGCATATGTTTATGTGGATTTGGATGAAGGACAAATGTCTGAGTTTAGGATGCTCTGTGCTTTTCTGTTCAGTCTCAGTACAGTGTATCTCTGGAGGGTTAAACATTTTAAGCAACTGATGATTATTGTATTAATCAATTAATTGTGTCAATTCACTTTTTGGTGAAAAAGTGAAAAATGCTCATGACAAGTTCCCAAGATGACATCTTCAAATAGCTCTTTTTCTTTTTTCAAAAGTCCAAATTCACAGTGAAATAAAACAGAGAAAAGCAGGAAATCCTCACATTTTCTGAGCTGGATGCAGTGAATATTTGACATTTTTGTTTAAAAAGTTTGTTTGTCAGTCCACTAATCGATCAATCGACTAATCTTTTCCGCACTACGATATTTAACGTTTTTTTAATGACTGAAATGGTTGCTCTTGTTTTCCAAATCAGAGCAAAGCAGGATATGTATGAGGAAAAAATATGAGGAGGGAATTTAAATATTCTGTAAAAATCCTATAAATTGAAATAAAATAATGTTAATACAGTAAACAGAGACTTTAACTAAATATTGACAAATCCAGCTCACCCATGGGTGTTAAAGCTGGGCTGACACAAGCACAGGGGGCGTGACAACAAGATATATTGGTGCCGTCTTTGTTGTGGTTGTTTCTTAATCAATATCTTTCACACACAGCAAGCCCACACACAGGCCATGACACATACAATGAAGCATGAAGACATTACATAATGAACCCTTCTGTGACCGTCCCTGGCCTTACAGACCGGCTATGACCACATCCACCCAACACCACACGCGCTCACACATACAGTATACAGCTGTACACAGTTATGGTGAAAGGAAGTTATCAGTGTATTACAGGAGGTCTGGGAGCAGGACATATTTCACTGGGAAAGCTGCCAGGTTTTTCCTCTCTACACCTCTCTCACACTCTTATTCTCTCTTCTCTACATTGTTTCTGTTCTCTGTCGCTCCACTCCAGCCTGCATGTCTCTGTATTTCCACTCTCTCCCACTTTGCTTTACTGTCTCCCTCTCTCTGTTTTTGTCTGCCGGCAGGATACGAGGACGTATGGGATACAGTAAATCCTCGCTGTTGACTGCAGGCGGTAAAGACTCCTCAGTTAATCAAAGTCAGCGGTGCGGGGACACTGAATCACGCCGGGGCAAAGGCCTGGGAGCCGGTCAGTAAGCCGGCACTATCAACCCCGCACCAGATCCCCCATCAGAATAAATACAGCGGCAGCCTATAGATCAGCAGGATCGTACCATTCGTGTAGTGTCATGAGATGGCTTGAGTTTGGCTCTTGACCTTCAGCCATACAGGCATGTAGTTTAAGGGTACAGTGAAGGGTGGAGTGATAAGTCAATACTATGGTACTGTCTTTTAGTGGTATCGCATCATGATGATCATATTGTGTTATCATGTTGCCCAAATTAGTGGTTTAAAGCAAACTGTAATACTAACAAAATGAGTTATTAGAGGATTTGTTTTACACATCTAAAGAGTTTGGTGGAGTAGCGGAAAGTCAGAGAGTCTAGATGAAAAGTCAGGGGTTAACCAAAGTTATTACAATTCATCCTGAAGGGACCATGCATGTCTGTGCAAAATTTAATGGCAATCCATGCAATAACTGTCGAGACCTTTTACTAAAAAACAAAAATGTCAACCTGCTGTTAGTGCTAGGAGAAAAGTCAGAGGCTCACCAAAGACAGTAGGCTTCATCCTCTGGGGAGCATGAATGCCTGAACAAATTTTAATGGCAGTCCATCCAACAATTGTTGAGATATTTCAGTCTGGACTGAAAGACATTGCCATCCCTAGAGCCACGCCATTGGAACTGTGTTTTCATCCTTTACCACATGCAGGATGATATACGCCAGAGCATCTATCACAGCCACCTCTGCCGCGTATGTCAAGTCACAAAGCGAGAGAATGAGAATATATCATGCATGAGCTAAAAACAGCAAACACTTCTTCCTGGCACATTCCCTCCCTTTCCTCATACCCAACTCGTCGCGCCATCCAGCCACACTGAGAGACCAGACTAATTATCAGAGGGATGAGAGCTGCCTGTCATTTAGGGAACTCATCTAATCTTCTCTTGTATTTTCCCAACCAAGTTGAGAGGCAGCCTGGGAGATGAGGGAGAAGGGAGGGAGTCGGTAGTGTGTGCAAAAGAGAGAGAAATGGATAGTATTGTGGAAAATTAGAGAGGTATGTATTCAGAGATACCCCTACAGTATATGACACCCAGTCTGCATGTGTGTGTATGTGTGTCTTTTTCCTCTCTCGTCCAATATCTCAGCTCTTCAAGTTCCAAATTCCATCCAATCCACTTATATCGCTCATTAAATCATCTCACAAGCAGACTACACACTGGGAAGCATATGCGTCTGTGGCCTCTGTGTCCTTAACACACACACGCAAACACACAGACAAAGAGACGCACACAAAAGCCCAGTGGTGGGGGTAATCTGCTGCTTTGATGTGCAGTTAAATCAGTCTGCATCTCATCACAATCACAGCGTCAGTCACTGCCAGATTCAGACATCCATCTGAGGCACAGAGGACACACACACACACACACACACACACACACACACACACACGTGCACACACAGACAAATCATCAAGTCACCAGGATGCAGACAGACAGATGGCGTGTTCGTATCATGTTCATGGGGGCGGGATGTATGTGGTCTCAACTACCGCTGCGGCTACCTGAGAGGGAGCTTCCGACAGACTGGACTGTGCCCTGTTAGCTTCAGTCTAACAGCTACTGGCTGACTGACAGCTAACAGCTGAACAATCGGGCTCCAACAACACAACACGACGAGGAGACAAAACAAAATCATGTTTGATTAAAACAATTGTGAACTGCAAAACACTGCAAGATTAAGAGTCTACAGCCATGCTAGCAGCTCTGTGAGGCTGTACTTCCAACACAGCGGTGCCTTGTGCTAAATGCTAACGTGCTCACAACGACAATGCTAACATGCTGGTACTGTATGAACTCTTGCTAATAAGCACTAAACACAAAGTACACCTGAGGCTGATGGGATTTTAATTATATTCATTTTGCAGGTATTTGGTCAAAGACAAGTTAAAATTTCCATCTGATGGTTCTCGAGGAAAAATTGAGGGATCACGAAAGTCATTAGGATTCATTATCTGGGGAAACTTTCATGGCAGTCCATCCAATAGCTGTTGAGATATTTCAGTTTGAACCAGCTGACCGACATTGCCATCCCTAGAGCAGTGCCGCAAGTGCAGCTAAAAATCATGTTTGCTTAAAACAATTAGATTCTTAATTCAAACAAAGACAGTAGAGTGAAAACAATGAACTGCAAACGGCTAAGAAAAAAAGTGTGAGAATGTGTGGTTAAGAATACACCCACCACTTGTGAAAAATTAATGAGGAGTGTCTGTGACTGCTGAATGAAAAGTCATTTTTCTATAATAGTGTTCTAGCTACTCATCTAATTTAAACTTTTTTCCTTGTGCTTTATAAAACACAACTTCTCAACACTGAAGGTTTGTAGCAAATGAGGAATGTGAGATTAATTGAACTTCAAATAGGGAAAAAAATCACAACACTTTTTATCTAGAATGATTTAATCTGCAGTAAAAAGTACATCCTAATTCTACAGCTCTGCTTTTCTATTATGTCTACTACACAATTCATATTGGCTTATTATAAATAGATTAAATGAATGAATCGTGGGTAGTGAGATGTAACTGAAAGATTTCAGGGCTGGAAAGGTAGAGCGGAGGTGGTCTCAGTCTATAAATGGAGCTAAGGAGGAGAGTAGAAGTAAGAAGGCTGATTGAACAGGTGGAGAGACTGACAGACAAATAAAGAGAGAGAAGAGTGACAGTGAGATTAGTGATTAGACGCTGGCATTGCATCAGCTCTCACAAAATGTACCAGATTGTGGATCTAAGGGAATGGCGTGGCAAGAAACTGGAATTCGGAGAGAGAAATATGCCAGAAAAGGAGGTTTTAAAACTGATGAGAGACAGAGACAAGATGTACACTGAATAAATTGAGCAGAAATTGGAATTGGAGCACAATGGGGCCAGAGAAAAGCAAACCTGATTTTGTCAGGGGGGAGATGGAGAGTGTGAGAGAAGAAAAAGCGCGAGGGGGAAAGACACTGCGCTGTGATAACCGTGCGGGGGAAAAAAAGAATCGAAGTGTGAGAATGAAAGAGGAAGAAATCAAACGCTCAAAGCACCAAGAAAAGGGAGGGTGAATATGAAAGCAAGCGTGCTGATAGTGGCGGTAGCTTCGGCGTGCTCTGTACTTATTAAATAATAACGGTTAGAACAGCTAATGAGTCGTGAAAGTCTGCAGATGCTTCCAGTATCCTGTTAGGAGCGCCACAACAGCGAGGGTGCAGCTAAAGTGTAAATAAGGAGGGAAAGGAAGGTGTGAGACGCCGGTGGGAGTGCAGCCCTGGGAGACGCAGAGAAGAGGAACGACTGCGGGGAGAGCTGAGACACCTTGGTGAAAAAGAAGATAACAGGAGAGATTGAGGAAGGGAAAGAGTGATAGAGAGCGAGAGAGGCTGGCAGGGGTTTGATGGTGCAGCCTGGCTATTTCCAGCTTTATTGCTGAGCGCCTCGGATCGGTCTCAGTCCGAGCACGAATCCCCGGTCTGAGATGGAGACAGACTGGGATCCCCTAGGTATATCGATTCTCAGGCACACTCATTTGGGAGAATCAGAATTGATGAGACCTGCCCAAGGCCAAGGTTTATTTACTTATTTATCCGGTGCCTGCTCTTGCCTTATCTGTCCGAGGATATGGGGCTACCTGCTGGGGCCCAGCAGCTCCCAATGTCCAGGCATGACAACTAATTTGAGGGCATATATGTGTGTGGGTGAGAGAAAGAGGGAGAGATACTGAGCATGCAGCAGGCCACCTACACTGTGCACACCCTCCATAAATCACGACGAGGCAGCCAACACAAATTGACATTTCACAGAGGGGCGTAGTTGCATTTGAGGTGCACTTGATTGTTAGTTTTAGGCTGTTTTTGCGATGTCATTATGAGTCAGTCAGCCTGCTACCAGAGGGATCAATTTAAAACAAGCTATGTGCTTTACTCCCCGCTGCAAAGTTTACTGTCTTTAAATTGCACCCTGTCATCATTTTAGTTCTGAATCAACAATGGAGATTTCCAGAGGCTTCTTCTCACTTTGGCACTGTCTCTCTCTCGTTACAAACTATCTGGTTAATCCAAACTGTGCAAAAAGTGTAAAAAATACTATTTGCCGTTACTGTAAATGCCAGACTATTTCTCAGCTGGGAATTGTAGTTTTTACACTTTGTGGTTTGTATGGATTAAACAAACGAGATATAACATGTTAATTAGTGAGCTTTAGAGGTGCTGGTAGATGGATTTTGTTACTGTTGGACAGAGCCTGGCTATCTGTTTCCCCCTGATTCCACTCTTTATGCTGAGCTAAGCTAACCAGCTCCTGGCTGTAGCCTTACATTTGATGGACAGACATCAGAGTGGTATCAGTCGTCTCATCTAACTCTCTGGCAGAAAGCAAATAAGCTTATTTCTCAAAATGTCAAACTATTGCTTTAAGCTTATGCTTTAATCTGGTGACTAGAAAGGCAAAGAAACCAGAGCCCCCATTCAAAGTAAACAAGTGTTTCCAAGCATCTTGTATAAAGGTTTTCTTTCAATGAAGCTCCTCATATCTCACAGCCAGCCAGTGTCTTTCCCCGCAACTTGCTATCTCTCTCTCAGCCCTTCCAAACCTCCCCTCCCCTCGTCGCCGCCCCAATCTTGTAAGCTACACAGACTGCCTGATAATTGGATTTCAACAGACAGTTCAAACGGCGGCATAAAATAATTAGCGGCAAACCTCGGAATCAATCTCAGGCATGATGGCGATCATCTCCGTGGCCTGGCAGGTCTCTCTGGGAGCGCGACGGGAAAATGCATGATATAGGTTTTACACAGTCTGAAGCTTTTCGTGCACCTGCATGCGTGCACAGCTGTGATGAGTGACGAGTCGCTGGGCATTCTCATGTTCGGATGAGTGAGTCGGTACATACAAGTTCATTAAAATGCGTGCAAAGTTTGTGTGCGCCCATGTGCATTCAATCTATGTTTGCTTTCTGGACAAATATGTGTGTGTATGTATGTAGGCAGTGATGAGAAGCCCTTGGAGTGTGAACCAGATGTAGCAGAGCATCGATACCCCCCAACCCCCTTCCCTCATCCCTTGAGACAGGAACAAAGAGGCCAGACTACATCAGGCAGGCCTTTGATCAGCTCAGCTCTATCGTGTTCCTATCTGTAATTGACAGCCCTCGGATCCCGGATGCTTCCTCTGCAATGTGCACACATGAAAAGTCTTAATGTCCTCTGATATACCATATGGCCTTTGTATTTCATGTACACAACAGGCAGTTGCTTGCAATATGTCCATGTGGCTGTCATTTTAAAAATCTATAAAGGTTTTCCACTGCAGTAAAGTATTTTATGAATATAAACTGCATTGTAATCTAAGTTGTTTTCCATTTTGCACGCAACACACAAAGAGTTTTGGATGCATGAGGCTGTGCAGCGCTACACACTACTCTTTCCCAAGTGGCCTTATCACCTGAGTTAATGTAATGAAACAGATTAGCACCTGCAGCCTAACACTTGACCAGGGAAAATTAGAGCCAGCCATAAAGTGCTTATTCATCTCCGCTGAATCCACCTTCAGAAGAAAAGTCAGGAGGAAAAAATTAAGGCGCTCCAGCCTGAATGTAAAGTAATAAAGTGATTTAGTTTCTAGTGCTGCTTTATTGGAAGCAAATTAACCTGCTTTACAGCGGAGAACAGTGTTAGCAGCCTGTAAATTTGATCACATTTATTATATTTCACCCTGCTCAAGAGAAGAAGAAGTGCAGAAGGGGGACTTTTAAATTTTCACTCTGTGAGACGACTAAATGAGAATGATTTCAGCGTCGCAGAGCTAAACCAATTCGCTCAGAAAGGCTGTTTCTTCTTGATGAGTCAACAGTGGCGGTGTGTTTTCCCAGTAACACTTCACACCATATGAACACACACACACATGCGTGCACAGGTCCCAGAGAGAAGTGCACAGCTGCTGAGTTCCTAATTTATAACAATATAAACCAAACAAATAAAAAAGAAACCAAACTGTGTTAATTGTGTATTACAGTCACTCATTTTTTTCAGCTTTATGACAAGCTGTCATTTATGCAAGAATTTAACTTGTTCTTCTAATCTTGTTTGATAATAGCTTAATGGTCCTTATTGTTGTTCCACAGCATTGGTGCTGGAGTGCAGAGCTATTACCCTGTCATATATCAAGCCCTCCGTGTCATGTGTAATGGCTAAGTGTTTTGAACCAACTAGCTCATGGCAGCATGAATCTTCCTGAAGGCTGGTGATTATTAATGACAGTGGCAGCGCAGAGCAGCCACCTTCAATCACACCGCAGGTAAATCCTGCTCCTGCAACAAAGACGATGGCAGGGAAGCGCCCTTTAATTCCCTTTTTTTTTTGCCG
Organism: Oplegnathus fasciatus; assembly: GCA_003416845.1. Lineage (NCBI taxonomy): Eukaryota > Metazoa > Chordata > Actinopteri > Centrarchiformes > Oplegnathidae > Oplegnathus > Oplegnathus fasciatus. Next base: position 998,713 of record NTHP01000087.1, on the reverse strand, counting down.
GGAATTAATCAGCCCCGTTTCTAATTTCTCACCCGACCGATGTTAATGTCTTTCCCATGTGATACTCTAAATAAGAGATTAGACGCCACATGCGCACGAATACACAAACACACACACACACACACGCCGTTGAGCTAATGACAAACGAGGATGCAGCGACTCATTTTGAATATCAGAGAGAAAGAGTGCTGGCGTGCCAACGTGACCTCCTCCAGCCTGTACAGTAATTACTCAGCGCTGGAAACACAACAGGAAACGCGGGGTTTATGGAGCATCAAAGAAGGCAGGTTTGAAGACGATGAGAGCAGGTGAAGGAGCTCGAGGAGCATTGTGAAAGGAGAGGAGGGAAGGAGGAGAGTAGAAAGCAGAAGGAGGAAGAGAACAAGGCAGAAGTAAATGGACTACAGAAGGAGTAGAAGAGAAGTTAGGAAAGTTGGGAATGATTTAGGAGGAGAGGCGGCGTGTAAAGTTAACACCATCTTTCTCCTCTTTATCGGGGCTAACCTGATGGGACAGAGATGCAGGGCAGTTTCCTCGGACCATCTGTTACATGAAAACCCAATTGTATACGACAGCCATAGACAGAGAGCCTAGGAGCAGCCAGGTTCTCTGCATGACGCCCTACTTATTGGGCTGTTTAAATTAGCCATTCCTCTCTCTCCTTCTTTATCTGTATTTCTCCTATATATCTTCTGGAGCATTACACTCAAATGTCACAAATGTATGTAATCCTCTTTCTACCTTTAGTTCTGTTCCAGGGTAAATTTACTGTTTGCCCATCCCTCAACATCTTCTTTCAACTTCATACCTAAACGACAAAATAGGTTGCACGTAATTGCCTTCCAAAATGACCCATATGAGCGTGTCTGATCTGGCGCCAAAAAAGCCTTCATATCTATAGGACAAGATAGGTCGCTCTATAACTATCTGGTTAAGGAAAATTGAAAAAGTCACTTGAAGTATGTGAACAAACTGCAAATGCTGTTGTTTTTCTGGTGAGAGCAGCCTTTCTTCATGATGCATCATAATGGTAAAAAGATATTTTGATCAGAACAGTAGAGCACTTTTTCTAGCAAAGAAAATAGGACATACTGTACTGTATTTCATGACTGGAACTCAATTTTATACGAACATAATATATATGGATGTTCATTAATGGCACTATTGTGAAAATCTTTGTGCAGATTAACAGTCACATTACGATGACTTTACCTATCATATCTGGTTTATATCTGGTTCATATGTGGTTCTATTAGTTCTTGCTGTTCTTTCTCTTTATCTTGACCATTTTCTATTATCCACATTCATCTCTCTGTCTCTCTCTCTTTCTCTCTCTCTCTCTCTGTATCTTTCTCTTTCTCTCTCTCTCTCTCCATCCAATTTCCTGCCCCGTTCCTCCCTCTCTGTGGGAGCACTGATGAGTGTCTTGGCAGAAGTAGACCCAGTGAAGGTCTCACTCCAGGGGCCTGTCAGAATTTCCCTCAACGGCCACACACACACAGAGTAACCACCCATGAGCTCCCATACCTCCATACTACAGTCTGAATGTGCTGCATGATGAATCAATATAGCTTTCTCTCTGTAATATTACTTATTTCCTGAGCGTAGTTAAATTTGATTCATTGTTAGTTTATGTACGCTTTAAAACAACTCCGTCACTACTTTCCTCCCCTCCCTCTCTTTCACTCTTCCCCTCTCTTTGTGGCTCTCTCAGAGACCCTGCAGGTGTCAGCTCTCGGTTCCAACTCAACACTTAATGACTAAATTGGAGCAATTAATTACCCTGATCGGTGATGTTAACCTCCACCTCTTCCACCTGGACTCTTGGCGGTGCAAACAAACCGGCTGATTCATACTGTAGCCTTGTACCTTGCTTGCTATTTATCCCCAGTACTGCAGCGGTCCACGCAGCACTGCTTATCCAGACTTAATGAGAATTACCTTGAATCACCCAAATGGAAAGAGAGTATAGTGTATATAAAGAGAGAGAGTTCAGATATTGGATTGAGAGATAAAACTGAAATATGATTGCATGATTGCACAAAACTGGATCAACCTTGGATTTTATAGGCTACAATAACCCCTGCGCTCCTCTCCTCTCCCTCTGCTCTCCTCTCCTCTCTCCCCCTCTCCTCTCCTCTCCTCTACTCTCTTCTGACCTCTCTCCTGGCTCATTTCCCTTCATCTCTCATGCACCTGCAGCAGTTTGTCAGGCTGCTTTGGCTAATTACACATCTCATCACAACCACACACAGCCAAAGGCTCTCAGCAGCCCTCATATGCATTACCACCGTAGTGGGACTTTACAGGCATGATCTGCGATTCTGACGGAGGAGCCACGCATCGAATAATAGCTCCCGCTACAACAGCTGATGCGAATTACAGACATGGTCTGTGATTACCTCCAGGACAAAAACAACCTGCTTTTCATACTTCACAAGCAATGACGGGTTAAATATCGGGGTTATATCTGTGAATGTGTGTTTATTGGTGCAGCCTGCTCTCTCCCTGGACGCATACCTGGTAACCTGCTGTCGCCCATCAAGTCCTGATGGATGCTGTCCTGTCAGTGCAGCCAACTGTTCAAGCAATGGCTGCCTCTCATCCGCCCATTCCCCGCCTTTCCCCAGATGCAGTGCTGGCAGCCCAGGGACACATTTCGATTTTAATAGCTGCTTCGCACTGTTCAATTAATTTTTAAAAAATGAAGACTTTAAGTCATTCAGGTTATAGAATACCTAGAAAACAGTGGGTACATTTTCTGGATGACTGGTCAAGTATTTTTTAACCACCCAATTTGCATGTCTAAAAAAAATTATCTTCTGTTTTTCCTTTTCTTTGTCTTCCTCTGCTCTGACTGTATTGACTCACTGTTTGGTGAATGAGGGCAGGGGAATTGGCGGGAGGAAAAGAGGAACTCACAGGGAGAGGCAAAGCCCAAAGGAGTGAAGGATGCATTGAAACGAAAATGACAAATCACAGAGAAACTGGACATATTTTTCAGCCTGTGGTGTGGGTAATGTGTTCCTGATAACAGTTCATGCTCCGTACCGTCTGCAGACTCTTCACACACAATAAGTTGAAGAGAAAGTGTCAGGATCGGCTCACATCGCATCATAACAGCATAACAGTTAACAGAAGGACAAAGGGAGCATTTTGGCACAACGTCAAAGTGTCACAATGTTGAGAGGCACAAGTGGAAGTAGGGGGAAGGAAGTGCTTTGTCGACAGGACTGTGCAATATATCAAAAGGACAGTTCAACATTTTGGGAAAAACATTTATTGGCTTTCTTGCCGAAAGTTAGATGAGAAGATTGATACCACTTTCATATCTGTCCATTAAATACTGTAAATTCTCTTTATTCTCTTTAGTTACTTCAGTGGCAGAGAAGCCTTTATTTGGACCTTGCATTAGAGACAGGCTTTTATTCCTAATCTCACCTGCTTCCTAGTTTATCTCAAAACATCCTCGATGTTTACTTGCTGTCTTGATAAATTCAGTATTATGCACAATTCCACACCACTAATCCCATCAATACAACAACAGAGTTTTCATTTTCATTCACTGACTAATTCCAGTCCTCTCACTTTTCTCTTTTTGTAAGCAGCCATCAAAGAAACTCAACACTTCCTGCAGATTTTACACATTAAAAGTAATCCAGCCTTCCCATTATTGGTTGGTTTTTAATGTGAAAAATCTACAGGAAGTGTTGAGTTTCAAGTGGAATAACTGGAATTAATAGGTGGATGTGACAGGTATTTCTGTTTAAAAAAAGAAGCAGCTCAGAGCAACAGAGTGGTGAGTATAACATGACACCTCTTTTTTAACTGGCCTTTATTTGTTTGTGCTGGCTACACCCCCAGTCATTATTATAATACCAGCTTCTATATGAGAATTTATTATATGGAGCTACAGAAATGCTGTAAAATCTCTCACCTTTGGACAGAGCTAAGCTAAGTGGCTGCTGGCTGTAGCTTCATATTTACTGTAGAGACATGAGAGTGGTATCAATATTCGAATCCAACTCTCAGTATGACAGCAAATAAGTGTATTTCCCAAAAAGTCAAAATATTCCTTTAAGCACATAACGAAAAGTAATGTGAATTTGGAGTGCTGCCCTGGACTCAGGAGTCTTTTGGGTGTTATTTCACTTGATTTCTCCCTAACTAGCCAGGCAAACATCTTTCTATCTCTCAAATTATATCTTTATAATATTAAAAAGAAGGTCCAGATATGGGGATGGACATTTTCTACCTAAGAATATGTTTCTCCTCATCCGCTGTGACAGCTACAAGACCACAGAAGAATACCTGCTATCACCTGACAAGAGAGGAAGTCAAGGTACAGTAGCTGCATGCGCTGTGCTGTGGGGCAAGGAAAATACTACTTCTCTGAGGCATAGATGGTAGAAAAAGGGTGTGAAAGGCGGTGCAAAGTGTTGCGGTGCGATGTGTCCACACTAAATAGCACAGGTGGCTGTCTTTAGACACGTGATATGGCATCAGTGTATTTGAGATCGGGGAAAAGGAAGGGAAGAGAGACACATGGGGCTGGGGGTTATGGATATTTTCCCGGTGCTATTTTTACAAGCCTCTTTTACTGTATTATATGTTATATTTGTAAGAAATAAAAGCTTTTGTTTGTACTGTCTTGTTAATCTTATGTTACAGACTCCCTCATGGTGTGAAAGAGACACAAACAAAGAAACAAGAAGCGGTGAAACAAAAGCTAAGAAGCAGGTTCCCATGTTAACGCTACCAGCTCATTTTTAACGCAGGCATTGTATAATTAATGACAACGAACATGAAAGCCCAGGCTGCTCCAACATAATGAGTCACAGAGGAAGCTAGCTGCAAACCAAGGCCAGATCAGGACCAAGAGAGATTCAAACATTACCTGAGGAAAAAAAAACTCCAGTGAGGCCACAGAATGAGTGAAGCCACAAAGGGCACCGAAGCATGAACAGTCTTTTCTACACTACGAGCTAATCACACATGAGAGCCTGGCCATGAACTTCATGAATGAATCCAAAGTCTTCAAGCGGTGTGTCATTGTTTCTTTTCTTTTACCAGACCCCTTCAGTTACACCGTTGTTCCCGCACCATGCCTCTTCTCTGAAGGAGGAGCCGTCGGCAAAGCTAATTTAACTCATCAAACAATGTTTACTGAGAGAGGAAAAACAAACACCTGGCACTAATTCAAAACGCACTTCCACGCAGAGACTGAGCGGAGTGACGGGGGGGCCGGAGGGAGCTTTGTTAAGTAAATGATCAGCCGGAAGGTTTAATTGAAAGGAACTGAAGGGGGGGGTATGGAGCTGTGGATAAATGGATGAGTGGAGGGTTGATGCAGCACAGAGAAGCAAAAGAATATAAAACATCTGTTTACTGAGGGATACGTGCTGACTGAGGATGTTGGCACAACAAAGAGATCTCTTGCATTCCTTGAAAAAAAAGAAGTGAGCAAGATTCTTTGTTGGTAGACACAGGCTTTAACCAGGTCTAACCATTAGCAGAATAGATTTCTCCCAACCCCAGATGTTTTTGTTGTTTTGTATTTTACATTTCTTTTCCTATCAAAAGTCTGTGTGGAAAGGCAGTTGAAACTACAGATTGATTAGGCACCGTGGTGACCTAGGGGTTTAAGATGATGTCCACGATCGTCTCCAGCCGGTTCAGCTCTCTACTATATAAGAGCAAAATGTTCTCAATTCATCCTGAGAGGGGCATGACTGACTGAATTTAGTGGCAGTCCATCCAGTACTTGCCGAGACATTTCACTCAGAACCAAAAATGTCAACCTCATGGTGGCGGTGGAGTGAAAGTCAGGGGATCGCCCCAGTCATTGGGATTATTTGTCTTGGAACCATGCATGTACGAAATTTTGTGCCAATCCGTCTAGTAACTGTTGAGATAATTCACAGGAAGAAATATCAAGGGATCAGCAAAGTCATTAGGATTCATCCTCCGAGGACCATGAATGTCCGTGCAAAATTTCATGGAAGCTCATACAGTTGTTGTTGTTGAGACATTTCAGCCTGAACCAAAGTGGTGGACAGAAAGACCAACCAACCAACAGACGGACACTGTCATCCAAAGAGCCATGCTGCTAGCGTGGCTAAAAATTGGGATACCTTAGGGTGCTGATAATCAGTTTCCCAAAGCATACCATGTGTTTTAGAATAACTTCCAACATTCTAGGAGGGTCTTCAATTCATGTCAGCTCAGAATGAAACTGTGTCTCATAAACTTTTGAAACCTCTGCTGAGTAATTTGTCTAAGCAAGCTGTCACAAAAAAAATTGAGAATTGGCAGCTAAAAAGTATTGAAAACAGGGAACAATGTTTTCAGGAAATCAAGCCTGGAAGACAAAACTATCCAAAGATGGAGGTTGTAAGGGCGATAATGTAATTGTGGTAGCCACACCTTTTGCAGAGATTTGTAGCTGATACAAATCTTGAATGTTGGTTTCAAAACTCCATTACCATTTTAGACAAAGAGTATTATTAGACTAAATATTCACCCCGATGGATTACTGATGTCAAACAATTTTCAGGTTTCCCTAAGTTGATTTTTATCCTGCACAGCAGTGGAACCAGTTGCTGTGGGGCAGGTAGGAAATCCATCTACATACTTAGAGCCAGCTTTGGGAAATGGTTGGCAGTAACCTAAAGCATACATGATTTGCGGTTAATGGGCTAAGACATTCGGAACTACTGGTCCTTTCAAGTGCTGAGTTTTGAGTGGCATCAACAGAGCTCGCTCTCCCCAGCGAAGCCACCCTCGCTGACCTTCTGAAAGGTACCGCTCTGCCAAAGAAAAGCAAACACCTCATTTATCTGGCGGCCAATGCAAAGAGCAGCTGCCACAGGAGGCCTGGGGAGCTGGCAGTCGGATCCGCGGCTGTGACAAGATGAGCAGCCTGAGCTCCTGGCTTTAGGAAAAGGCAATAGCCGCTTGGACATACACCGCTGCTGGATGGCACGCAGGTGGGCAGTTTAAACAAAGCTCAGCCCAGACATAAAACCAGCCAGGCCAAGGGAAACACAATACCAAGTGAACTAGAGCATCTCCATCTAAAAAACACCATTTATTGCAGCCATATATAGATGACACTTACAGTCGAACCGCAATCTTGAGAATTCATTTACAACACTAATTTCTGTGTACATTTAAAGAAGTGCTATTAATCCTGAGCAGCTTCTTCAACAGCAGCGGCAGCAGCAGGGTGGTCGAGGGAGAAACAGCAGCCAATTAAGGCTATTTGTAGTAATACATAAGAAATGACAAACGCTGTGATTGCCGTGGTGTGTGGGGATGGCTTGTTAAAGACGCTGTCCTGTCTGAGATGCTGATTAAGAATAAACAGTGCAATCAAGAAGCATGATTGCGGGATTGGCCTCTTAAGCGCGCCAAAGTTCAATTGTGACCTTGATGCGTTGCATTCAGGGAGATGCAAGAGAGGAGGAAGAAGGAGGGGGCAGAGGAGGGGAAAGAAAGAATGGGCGATTTCCTCATGTTGAAATGTAATGATGTTTGATGATGTTTGTAGCACTGTGACTACACACAAACGCATGTTCTTGTGCACACAATTCAGTGAAGAGAATCTCTAGCAATGATCCACTGTGAATCTCCACTGGCCACTTTAAATCCACTCCAAATTGCTCTCCTGCCACCTCAGCACCGAGTGTATGAGTGTGTGCAAACTCTGTAGCTATAGGTTCTAAGGCAGCCAAGTGAAGGTGGGTGGTCTAAAGAAATGTTTTCCTAATAAATCACGAGGGAGCTTTTAAAATCAGTGTGCAGTGCGGCGGGGAGTATTTCTTTCTCCTTTCCCTCTGAGAACACCTGAAGCACACACAGCTTGACTGCTAATGGCTCAGTGGTAAATCACATCACGCACTGTAGAGCTGACTCGCTATTTGGACCGTCTTGCAATTCTCGGGCGCTCGTCTTGCGCTACCACAGCCAGGACAAAAACAAAATACACATATTGTGGAGCATGCACACACACAAACTCACAGACTACCCACTGAGGTGAGTGCTAAACCGTCCACTCCACAGCTTCAGACAGCTCTGACCCTCTTGGAAAAGCTTTGGGAGACTGCTAATGGCTGCTCGAACATGCCTCCTCCACTGTTGAGCCTGGTGGTTTGACATGGAGAGGGGAGAGGAGAGGAGGGGAGAGAAGATAACCTCTGCTTTTGAGTGTCTCCCTCTGATCCCCTCTCTGTCAAAACAATGAAGGTCACGCTAAGACGAGGCCCAATTAGGGCTCGGCCTCAAACGCCTGAGGTGCCTGCAGCCCTGCAAGCTTAGAAAAGCCGTCTGTTTTTCTGTGTGTGTGTATGTGTTTTATGTGTTTGGAGTTTGGAGGAGGGTTTGCATGTGTGCTTGTAGTATGTGCAAAATCAGCAAGCAAGTGGGCAGTCGAGCATTATGAGAGCACACATCCCAGCGTACATTAAAGTAAAGAAAGGACATCAGCAAAAAGAGGCATTTTACTACAATCACACCTTCAAAAAACAAGCCACTCTGTTTTTTCTGCTGCTCTCCACTAAGCCGATGGGACGCTAATGTAACGGCTGGACTGAACAAGTAAACACAGAAAAGAAGAGTCAGAGTAAAACAATGATTATTTATTGATGAATGCACACAGTGCAGCTACAGTAACCCATACACAGTGACAGACAGTGGTCAGTGATCAACAGCTAAGTCAATAGTCCAGTGCAGAGAGTGATCCATCACAGACAGCAGTCCCCAATCAATCTGAGCACAGAGCTGGACACTTGTGGATAGCAATGCTCTCGGATGAACCTCTCGATCACACACGCACACATGCAGTAACACACGCACAGAAGCACACACAAGACAAGTCTCAGGCATCCACTGTCACTAGAGGTGCCCCAGCAACAATTCTGAGAGCAGTTGCCAAATTTATCAAAGAGGTCCAGGAGCAAACCAGAGGACTCCAGCACCACTCACCAAGGGTAATTATCAGGACAGAGAGAAAGACAGACAGACAACCTCCTTAATTACAGCTGAAGGGAAAAGCCCAGAGAAAATGGGCAGAGAAAGGACACAAGAGGGACGTATTTCATGGTGGTTTAACATTCAATATCTTATTTGGGGTCGAGGGAGGAGACGGGGATGCAGGAAGCCCCCATCAGGATGAAAGCAGATGTGTGTACCGCAGATTCACACACAGAAACAAAAAAAGGCACACTCACACACAGCACAGACAGTTGATTAACATCATTCTTGCCTGACGACTGATTGAGTGACTGCAGCAACGTCTCTTCATTTTCTGCATTTTCTATATATATATATATACTATATATATATACTTTCTTGTCTATAAATTTTTGCAGACAGTTCATTACAAAACAGAACTGGTAACCAGCCCAACAGTTCATTTTGAATTTGCCAGAGCATAACAGAAAAAACTACTCTAACCACTGAAAGGGGAATTTTTCTGCAGAGCTTCTGCACAAAGCCACAAAATGGTAATTGTTTAACAGCCTTGCACATTAGAATCTGCGACCGCAAAAAGTGACCTCCGCATTCAGTCAGACTATTGGCTGACTGGGTGACTGACTTGGTTTTCTCCTGATTTGGAAAGCAAACAATTGCGTTTTTATTTCTTGCTCTGTGTTGACAAAACGCAGTAAAAGCAATTTGAATGGAAATTACACTTTAAAAAATGTAAATTTCTTGTAAACAGAGAGAAACGCTGGCAAAATAAATGCCCTTTCTCCTCAAAAATTGTCGGTCCCTTAACAAAATAAGTCCCACATTAGGCACAGTCCTTGAGCAAAAGTTTCAAGCCCTTACTTTCTCACGGACACACACACGCACACACACACACACACACCTGC
>NTHP01000087.1:900332-970685 GCA_003416845.1 Oplegnathus fasciatus | reverse complement strand
GTCTGCTGAAGCGTCTCCAAATGCCTCTTGCAGTCTGCCACTCGGCATAATCAAGCCTCCAAACGCAGCACACCGTCCCGGCCCCCCTGGCCTGGTTTTATCTGAGAAGACAGCATGTGTAGATAGACCAGCGCAGGGAACAATTTGTACAATCAGGGGCCAGAAAAGAATGGATATATTTCAGCCCAAAGGCCTGGTGTCCAGCTGTAGGGCCCCTCATTCATTTGGGATTGGGAGGCGGTTGGCTCTATTCATCTATTCACTTCAGACTCTCTAATTACCTCGTGCGTATCATTTCACTCCTGCCCTCTTTCTCCACTTCTCTTGCATCACATTTTAGTTTTCTCTGACCTCCAGCAATTCCTGCTACTACACTCAGCATCTTAAGTTTCTTATATCTCTACTTTACATAAATTCCCCTACAGGCCACACTGTCAAACTAAACTTTGTTATGTTAGAATATTTTGATGAATAGCTGTTGGTTCAAATATGATAAATAATGCAACAAATCTATGTAGTATACCTTAAATAATCTTATAAAAATACATAATTCTATGTTTTATGATATAGGATATATGTGTATCTTCCCTAATAAAGAGATTTTCTTCTACAGTCAGTCACAGAAATGCACTGATTCCCAGCATCCTAAGCTGCACTTTATGTAAAACCAAATAATCTTGCACCATTAGTTTCCATAGAGAGAAGCAGGCATAATAATCACAGCTTCATATGCATATTTTACCATGGCAAAGCATGCCTGGGGCCATATGAATTTGCTTCTTTTTCATGTTGATCTTTCTCCTGTCTTCTGGAGTCAAACGAAACAAAAGAGCAGCCAAGCTGCTGTTTTAGTGGCTCCATTATGGTGATGCCAGTGTTAAAGAAATGGTGATCATGCTGTTACAGTAATGCATAATGTCAGATGTCTTATACATCTGTACGAATGTTGGAGTTTGAATAGTAAAACATCTGCTCAAATGAGCGGTTTATGCACGATTAAAGCAAAAAAAAAAAAAAGATCCTCTGATCTCTAAACATTCTTATGGGCTGATGACTCAAACAGAGAAAAGGATATTGTGAATGCAGCAATTTCATGTCAAACTGCCGTTTCAGGGCAAATTTGCAAGCCTTTCGCTTTCTTTCGTCTGTCTATTCATGACATTTCTAATAAAGGTGACTGCGCTCGCTTGCACCAGTATTGCATGTCATTGTTATTCAGCTATTGTATCTTGCTCTGTGGTGTCATCTTTTCGTCTCTTTTAACATTATATTCAATCCTGCAAGTCAATGTGACTCCCATTGGTGCAAAAAATGTTCCGCAGTTCTTTTTTCTTCAATATCAAACCAGAATCATGACAAAAATAAATAATTTGGCTATGGGCATTTTCCAAATTTAACTATCACTTTGTCATACATGGCCATCAAGTCACTGCCATGCATCCCACATATGTGCTTGTGTCGACACATGGAGAGAGCCCATTGGGGGTGTCTACCAGGATCTTTATTTAAATAATGGACTGAGCTGAACAGCAGTCGTGTCCATATGGTCGCCTCCAGCTCTTCCTCCTCTAATGATCTCATTGTAGAATAAATACCAGGACTCGGATGCTCGCAGGGAGAGAGGCTAACAGATAGAGCTGTGTACCCTCCACTTTCTTAGGGAGGGATTTATGCCACCGTGGAGCTATACTGATTCAACAGACACCTTCAGGAAAGCAGGTGTAAACCACTTTACCGAAGCAGGAGGGGACAGTTTTAGAGACACCACTCACTTCTCAAGGCATTTGTCCTAAACTAAAACAAAAATCTGGGCAATTTTCAATTGCAGTTTGAAATGGCTCAACTTCACTCTCTCACTATTTACATACTTGTGTCAGCCCACGTCTTCAGAACTTACATTTTCTTGACAGACATGTTCCCTCTTCGCATGACTTTTGTTAATCTGTCAGTTCCCCTTATACATAACCTTTGAAACTTCCCAAGCTTGAATGAGATGTCTCGTGAAAGTGAAGATCCAAATGTGTCGAGAATTACATGTCTGTGACTGACACTGCTGGTCGCAAGGGCTTTTTGAAAGGAACCTTGATGTATATTATGACTCTGTGCCTGGAGTATTAAATGCCACGTTGATAGCATTATAATAGTGTCCCTAGTTGAATGAATGCCACATACATTTTGAAAAAAGCATGAAAGCCTTCAGTCAGAGACTTTAGCATCAGGGAATTGAGTATTTATTGGTTATACAGCTAGATTAGGTGTAAACGGCTCTGCTGGAAGAACGATTCACCCAGAATAACAAACACATGCACTATTGTGTACAAAATCCAGAGATAGAGATACAAGAATTAGATCTTATCAAAATCTATCAATCAAGATTTCTTTATATTTACTATTTTATGAAAGTTCAGGACTGGCCTCCACATGGAATGAAGGGTATAATTAAAGGGAAAGCAGAGGGAGCTCAACGTTATACATAAAAAACTAATGGGAATCTGAGCTAAATATTGAAATTGTACATGAGGAATGGTACGACATGTATAGAACAATGTGTTAATGTATAGAAAATGTATAGAGAGAATTCATCTGTAAGATTCTTACTCAGTTCTTCATAACACCTCAGATCCAAAGCAGACAATTAACCATAACAACCATGTGGCGACCTGGAGGCGAACTGCAGTATGCTCATGTTTACACTAAAGCTTAAATGGGACAACATAAACGCAACTATAAAAGATATTATGAAATATGCCATTCCAAACAACTGTGCTGCGTACAGTATACACAGGAAACAACTGTACATAGAAAACATTGAAGAGGCTATACCAGGAAGATACAGATATCTAGACTGATATAAGATTTTGTAGCTGGCTTGACATGTATTCAGTGGAAAGGTTTACCTGTCTTTTGAATGAGAGATAAAATCAGGATCAAGATGAAAGTGTTTATAGTTAAAATGTCAAATGGAAATGGTCTGTTTTGAGCAGAATCAAAGACCTGACAAATAAAGGTAGGCCTAATACACCTAGAAATATTAAAGTGTAAACTGTATAGAAAAAAATCTAATTTCTCATTGTCTCACAGCATTATTCATCATATTGACAAACCATAATCATCTAAATGTAGATTATTTGGGCAGTGTGAGAACTAAGAGAATCAAAATGATGGACAGAGAGGGATAAGAGGGAGAGATGGGGCTCGAGGGGAGCTGAAAGGGCAAAAAGGAAAAAAAAACAATTGCCGCTGGCTGAGAATAAAAGACAGAAAGAAAAGAAACATCGCGAAGAACGGAGACAGAAGATGAGTAAGAGGGTAGGTGGCAGGGGACCTGGTTTGGGGAAGTAGAGGAGGAGGGGGAGGTAAAAGGCAAAGAAGTGAGACAGAAGTCGCAGAAGGGAATCCACAATTCAGGTCCACTGGGACCAGCATTATTCTTTGTAGTCCTGTCCTGAAACGGCTCCAGTGTTGTGTGTGTATGTTTATGTGTGAGTCTCCCTGACTTGTTAAACTCCAGACAACCTCCGCTTTCTGTCAAATCAACATTGCTTTAATCTCGCTCGCAGAGCCCTCTCTTCACACTGCGTTTCACCTCATTTTAGCATTGTGTAATAATCAGGAGAGCGGTCTGGCATGAGGTGTTTGTCGGGGCGAATTAAAATGAGGGAAAGAATATGTTGTATTTACATCACAGTTGAAGTCCTGATGCTTTTATCTGCCCTGGCTAATGCAAATACTTAAATACAATATTGAAGCCTAAAACAGCTCCAGTACCATGATTGGCTGCCATTTGAAAAATGATTTAAACCCTTGTAAGTAGCCTATGTTTCACACCAACAATTCACTCTACTCTAAGTCACTCACTCTATTATAGGTAGAGAAAGTGGCAGGTATTGGCAGTACAGCAATGTGTTTGGATGTCGCAATATCAATACCGCTAAGCCCTGTTACTGTATCTGCTCCTGCAAAGCTTTCCCTTCTCACACAGAAAATATGCAGTTTACAATAAAACACCGGCAGATTTAACTCTCAAAATTCTTAGTGATATTGATTTCAGACAGAAGCAGACAATGCTTCTCCTTTCTAACCGGTGACTGCCAATGTGCTGGCTGAAATGTCACTGGCAGACCTCAACAGCTGTAGCTAGCAAGCTAGTTAAGCTAACGTTAGCTCCATGAGGTGACTGAAAACACTGTCTCCGGCTGACTTTTGTAACATTTCCAGCTGACTCATTTTAAAAGGAGAACCCTGAAAAAGTTGTCTTAAATATGCACTTAATGGCAAAATACATGACATCATGGTAAAAGACTAAGGTTAAAGCTACATGTCCCAGGCAAAAAGTCTGCATCCTCACCAAATGATGATCCACGTAAAAGACCTGGAATAGCATTGTTCTTGCATTGCAGTGTAAAGCTAGTTAGTCCAAGTATTATAAGCATGATAAAGTCTGATTTTACATTATTCCTTATTTCATTCTAACATCACCCTGCTTATCTTACATACTTGGAAAAGCAAGACAGAGGTTAAATTTATGTTTTATTGTTCGAATTTCCAATCAGTGTGTTCCGTTTTTAATGTTACAAGAGAAAAGGCTTTCAGTGTGCTAGGTGAGCGTCAGATAACCAGTTTGGCGGGGGTTGCTGCAATGTAAACTTCCCCAATCCAACAGAGCAGGACAGTGCCGCTAACGTTAGACTACTACACTCTCATATAGTAGCATCCAGGGCCGGCTCACACACAGTGGACGTACTGTATACTATACAGTGGATGCGCTAGTGGGTCATGAGTGAATGGGTAATGGAAGTAAGTCTGGGTTATGTTATTGCTGTAGGCTGTAAGCCTGTTAGCCGGGTATTCTGATGTTTGCAGTGTGCACTGTACGTCAGAAGAGATAAACACACTGTTTGATCCATTACTTATAATTTTGTTCTTTTGTTTTAGGTTTTGGAAAGGCAAAAATAAAAAAAGACACAACCCTTGAACTCTTTAGATGCCGTGTATCAATATGCAGCCCTATGCAAAGCTTGACAAGCCTGCCGTGCCTCGTTATGTTGCTAAGCTATGATTGGACAATCACTGTTTGGAGCAGGGGTTTAGCAAACGGGACAATTACCCAAGTACAAATCGGTCTTGGCCAAATAACTACAAATGCCACGTTTGACTATTTCTGCCATAACTGTTAGGCAAGGGCAAGAAGAAACTCTGGCTGCACAGTAGGTTCAGCCCAGCTAGCAGATGTTCTTTTAAAGAACAGGGTCTATTTTGACTTGTCAGTATCGCCCAACATGTAGGCATGATGCATGAAAAAAGAGAGCGCACATCAAGCGGTCATGTTAGACAAAATATATTGCTATTAATGGTCAAATTGGCTGTTACTGTAGGTGCTTTTTCATCCAATCCAGTTGATCAAAAGGTGGTACACAAAGCAAAAGAACCTCATTATAATAATGCTTTTCACTAACATTATCATGCATATACACACACTGGCAGCAACTCCACAGACAAGTTGCCAGAAGTCCATTAGTCTTGCACAACCAGAGTAACAGTTTTTCATTTATTGGCAAGTAAAACTTGTCTTTAGCTGCAGTCATATACTAGCATAACTTAGTGTCTCATTTATTATTGAAAGAGTTGATGAAGTAGCTGATTGGTACCGCTGGAAATCAGCTGCTTGAAATTGCCATAAGACAGCTGCAATGCGATATAGCTCTTGGCAGACTGAGTGAAGAATCAGCCTGTTGGTGCAGCTACACAGAGTGGAATCAGATACTGTAGGTTCAGAGGGGAAGCTTCCAGAGAGGAACTGTAACAATGACTTGAAAGTCACTTGAAACACACATAGGGCTCACACACACAAAAATAGATATAGAAAAGTCTATTCAAGGCAGTGCTGTCAAAATTACTGTCATTGTTGCTTTAAGTATAATCTGAAAAATATGTTTAAGATGAAAAAATAATTTGTTTGCGGTGGAAAAAGCCACAGAGAGTAATTAAACGCATAAGCAATCCTCTATATGAATGACTGTACTCACCACAGGGGCTCCTGCCTGGGCCACATCATTATCCGACTTGAAGTAAAAAATTCACACTTAAAACTTAATTGAGTTTAAAGTCTTAATTGGCTCCACCGCTGGGGGTAATTAAACAAATTGTTTCTTGGAACAGAGTTCCACTAGGCGAGAGAGAAAGGAACCATACAGCATCTGTTGGAGTTATTGGAAATATTATAGAAGGTGCTGCACGAGGTTCTTTAGCTGAGTTTTGGAGTACAGTGAGAGATCAGAGTATAATATGGATTGCTTCTATGCATCAACTGCAACTCCACAAATTGTGAGCGGTGACGCCACTCTGTGAGCAGACAGAGTCCCTCTGCTTTTCTTTCTCCGTCCTCTTATCATGTTACCTCTGCCTGATTTATTTATTTTTTTATTCATTCAACTGTCCACAGCACATTGTTGAGCTGCATTTGAAATTATGGATGAAGTCTCTTTCAAGATGCCATCTCATACGCCATGTACTGCTCTGTTTGATGTTGGGAGAGGAAGAAAATTAAGGATGTATGAAACTTGGTTTCTTTTGTCTTTTCCTCTTTTCTCTCACTCCATATCTGTCGCTCATTATCCTCATTATGCAGCATTCAGATCAATTCAGAACAACTGATAAAATAGTGTCTGGCATCCTAATATGATAGTTCTGATATGTGTTTTAGCTGTCTACACATATCTGCTCCCTGTCCAAATATATATGCATTTCTGAATGAGTCAGCAGACTGATCCAGAGTAACAGGGACCGTGTCAAAACCAATGTTTGCTTGGAAACACAACCACTGATCTCCACAACTTGACATGCATGCATTTGGAGCTAAACAAGATACACTGCAGCACATACACTAGCCACATCAAACTGCATACATACATCCATACATGCATACATACATCCATGATCAAACTCCTGTAACCCTAGTGCTTTAATACATCAGATTTCTAATATGCATCTAAAGCAGTGCCATGCCCTCATGCACATGAAGAATAAAAGAAAAACACAGCCAGGGTGGGAATTTCTGGGTATCTCATGATGCTACGATTCGATTGCAGAAACAATTCTTGATGCATTTTGATGGATGACATTTTCCATTCTTTTTCTTACTGTACAGTATGACCACACACACCCACATTCATATATATCAGGTAAAAAGACAAATGATTTTACTTCAATTATCTAACTATAAATGGAAGGAGTCTTTGTCTGTCCTTCCATTATCTGGACAACTGTTCATCCGATCGGCTTCACACTTGGCGGGTGTATTGCTGAGGACCCAAGGAAGTGCAGTGTCGCGTGTGAAGTTTTTTGGATGAGCGGTTCTCGAGAAAGCTGCAAGCAGCAATACTGGAGGCCAAGCAATCAGCCCATTCCGAACGGGAACTGCACTAGTCATTTATTAACCCACCAGAAGCTTGCCAACTGGCTTGTTAAAAACATGCTACGTTGCCCTTCAGGTATCTTGCGTATGTTAGCTTAAAGTTACCATGTGTTCAAGTTTTATGTGATTATAGCATCTTTTAAAGTATTCTGGTGGATGCAGATACATGAAAAATCCTGATGAACACTGATGCAGTCTGTGCGTTGCTTTCAGACCATTTGTCTCTATGTGCCATGGTTGGATCAGGCAGCATGTGGCGGTGTGCACTGCTAACTACTAGTGTTGTTCTTCACACTCCCACCGGATGGCACCACAGTGAGGACTTTTCAAATCCTACACATAGCAGCTTTAAAAAATGGCACAGTTATTACCGTCGTTATTATTATTTCCAATTTGATTCATGTTAAACCACCCCAAACAGAATTCAAATATTTTCCTGGAATTTTTTGCTCTCTGTGCATTTAATATTGCAGCTGCTCTTTTATGCTGTGCATACTTTTCAATAAAAAAAAATGCTTTATCCATAAAGCACAATTTTAAAATTCCGAATAAGGAGTTGTGTGCATGCTGAATGGTTCAGGACACAATCACAATGCATCTAATGAATCCATTATTTTTCCCTCCACAACTCACAGCTGTGCCATGTGTATGTGTGTATGTACTCTATAAGGGAGAGAGAGTGAGGGAGGGAGAAATAAATAGAGAAATGAACAACAAAGAAAGCCTAGAATTGGCTTTCCTGTGCTCTCTTTAAACCCTGCTGCTATAGAAATAGCCCTGCAGCCCAGCGTACTTCATAACTGTTGGAGGAATCAATAACAATGTGACTGGGCAGACAATGTCGGTAGCTGTGAAGGATTGTTTCTATGAATGACATCAGGAGTAATTAACTTTATAGATGAATTGCTCCTTCTGGTCTCGTGCTGAAAATATTAGTTGATTAATTGATGAGTTAATCAACAGTAAATTAATCGCTGACAATTTTGATAATCATTTATCAAGCAAAAGTGCTAAATATTCCCTGGTTCCAGCTTCTCAAATGTGAGAATTTGCTACTTCATTCCTTTTCGCGCCTTTGCTCATTTGGCCTTAGAAAACAAGACATCTGAAGGCATTACCTTGGACTATTTTTTGACATTTTATAGGCTAAATGATTAAAAATAAATAACCAACAGATTAATTGATTAAATTATAGCCATTAATCATCAGTTGCTGCCCAATTCTGAACTACACAAGAAACAAAACAAGAATAGAACAGACTACACTGGACCCGCTTGGGCAGGGCTGGACTCGCTCGGACTAAACAGAAATGCACAAGGTTGAGCTGAGCTAAATTAAACTGAATACAAATGAGCATATACAGATAAGGCATGTGAGCATGAAATAAGGTTGAAAGTAGGGGTATCACAGGCTTTGAGTCTAGCCAGGGATCTTTGTTGCAGGTCTCAGCTCTCTTCTGTCACCATCGAATGAAAGGCAAAAATACCCCAGAAATATCTTTGAAAAGTAGGTGTGATAATAAATTACCTTCCTGCCTTATATGATGGCATTGTTATTGTTGACGCCTCAGTCTGTTACAGAGAATAAAGAGCTATTCTTGGAAATAATGCACCTTCAAGGTGTTTTTCAGCATTAAAAAAAACAACACCACATAAAGGTGTGTTGACAGAAGTCATTTGAAATTAACCTGCACACGAGGACGAGCAGGAGTGCACACGGGAATGGATAGCTCTTAAGTGTGATTTGTACTTTGTCTCAGTTAAGCGAGCTCCATTCAGGTTACTGGCCCTCGTAAGGTTTTTACAGGTTGTACATGAGCGAAGGGAAATGGCCTGTGGTTGAGGTGATGTGGAGAAGACATAACGAACATGAGAACAAAAAGTGCAAAGAAAAGCCATTACTTTCCTCTGAGCTCCAATTATTTGACAGCGTTCATTGAACATCAACATAATAAAATGTCTGCCGTTAGGTAGTTACTGTTTTTATGGTATTTTGGTGCTATTTGATAGTGTAGAGTGAGAGACAGCAAAGCTATGAGAGAGAGAGAGAAAAAAAATGGCAGGAAGCTGGTATTATGCTCTTTACAACAGATGTACATGTTATGCAATTTTTTCTGCGCTACAGGAGTTTCACTAAATGTTATTACTACTGCTATCATCATTGCAGTTTAAAACCTTTTTCTGTGTTGCAGCAGGACCATTCAAGTGTTAGCGAGCTGGTTTTAATATTAAAAACACACACAGAAACTTGCTTCTCTCTGAAGTATAGCATGAAGCTCAGTCACTAGAGAGATGAAACTGCAAATCCAATTTCTCTTTATAATCTTATTCTCCAGTAAAGAACATGAAGTCCTGGAGTTCCAGATCCATCTGTAATGTCTTTGCCTCGCTGTGGACCAAGCATATTCTTCACTACTTCCTGTAGATGTGAGGTACATCAAGTTATTTCTCCTTCTTTTTTTTTTTAGCAATTTACCCACCATGCACATCCACCATCTGGTAAATGGGCCGTGGCTGGCAAATATAGCAGTTTATTTTCATTTTACTGAGTTGGGAACTTATTTCTACAGATAGAGAGAAAATCATATTTCACCAGCAGATCTCAGTCCTGCTTGACATTGATGTATTACTTTGGTCTAGAGCATTCCCATTCACTTCTCAAGTAATTGCATTTAGATTCCAGCACCTGCATACTGGAAGAAAAATCTGAAATGTAAACAAACCAGAAAAATACAATTATCCAGTTTGAAAATGTGGCTGAGGGGGCTCATATAAGATAATACTGTCTGAGACAATAACGTGTTTGATTGCGGGAGAAGGACACTGATAGAGCTCACATCGTCATAGATCATTCACTGTGAGCTGTGCTGAAGGAGAACATTCACGAAAATCCATTCTTAACTGTTATACATGAAAGAACATACTGTAGATGTGTTCCTTCAGCCTATGCCAAGCTAATCTAACAGTAAGCAGTATCATACATTTGGTGGTTATTTTCATTGCTGACTTTCATTTTGATTGATTTCATTAGTATTTTTTGCCTTTATTTGATAGCAAACAGTATTGAGGCAGATGGGAAACGAGGGAAGAATGACATGCAACAAAGGTCACCGGCCGCAATCGAACCGGAGATGTTGTGGTTATGTGGTATCCCCTTAACCATTCGGCTATCAGGGCGCCTCCTGTCAATTATTTTTTTGATTGATTTAAATTAGTTGTTTAACCTATAAAATGTCAGAAAACTGTAAAAAAAAAAATCCCATCACAATTTCCAAAAAATGCGAGCCAATGTCTTCACATTGTTCATATTCTGTAAATGAGGTGTGCATTAGTGTGATCAAAGATTAAACAGCAGAATAAACCCTCTGTTCTGCCTTGTAATGACTGACAGCAGTAAAATTCAGTTAAACAACCTGACCTGTCTTTACAAACAGATATTAATTTTATGCTGTATGCTTTCCTGTCACTATTTGGTAATCGGACACACAGCAAGTGTTCTACAAGAAACCATATCTGATGTAAAAGCCCCAAGTGATTGCAAATAAGTTCTACTTGGCAAAGCAATTAACTGAATGGAGCGCTCCTTTGGATTCCTGCTTCTGCCTTCCTGCCATCACTGCACTACTGTAAGCCTCACTATATCAGTAACTAGGTTAGTTGTGCTACTGGTGCAATACAGTAAATCTCTGACCATATGTTCTCAGGATGACCTGAGATGGATGGATCTCTCAGCCACTTCTCCTGATGGAAGACTCATTTGCTTTTTGACGCAGTAGTTAATTAGGCTTGACCAAGGACTCTGCCTCTGTTGGCCAACTAGCAGATCTCTATACTGCCTGACCTGATCATAAATAATGTCTCCAGAGTTGCTGCTAGTCAGCTCTGCTGGAGATACACAGACTAGGTGGTTGCTTTAGGAGAGTATGGGATACCCTTTTAGTTACAGAACAGTGCTGGGGCTTAATTATTTTAAAATTCTTTTATTGCAGAAGGATGGCTATGTGTGTTTTTCCAGCCCTACCTGTTTGGTATCACATAAAAATATGCAATCAGACCGCACTGATACCATTTTGTGCACATGAAAATGAATACTGCTGCCTGCTCACTTGCATATGGTCCAGTCTTTTCATTACAACCTTTACAACAGACATCTCTAACAGTTGCATAATATGCAATGCTCTTCCAATTTAAAATATGCTTCTTTTGTGAACACTTTCAAATGGAAGCACTCTCCTCCGCTAGCTTTAACATTAAAGGACCTGACAGAGACAGACAGAGAGAGAGAGAGAGAGAGAGAGAGAGAGGGAGGGAGGTGGGAGGAGGGGACAGGAGGGAGTTGTTGAGTGTCTGCTGATGGGCTAACTCAATTTCAGGGAACACAATGGAGCCAGAGGCTGATTTCCAAAAGGCAAATTGTCATTCTGAGCGGTATGGCACCTGTCTGGTGAGTTCATCTCCTGTGCGGTGGGTGTACTCGGGGGAGGAGGCCGGGACCAGAGGAGAGGACCACATTATGTTGGGCCCCGCAATGGGAGGGAATTGAAAGTGAAACTGTTTGAAATGCGTTTGAAATGCATTGAAATGAAAATCGGGTGGGCTCTTATGGCTGCCATTGGAATCTATTCAGAAAGGCACTCAATTGGTTTTGACCAGATTGAGTGGGTGAACAGGCGGGGATCAAGTGAATCGACCCAGACAATGATGCTGTTGCCTCGGTTACGGACCGAGGACCCCGATCCCCAGGACTTCTGCCGCCAGTCCTTGTACTCTCAACGGCCCCCTCCCCATCACCACAGAAACGCACAAACCCCCACACATACACCCATCCTCCACCTCCATTATTTCTCCATCTTTCAGACTGTGGGTGTACCATCAGCTGCAGGTCCCCCCTCTTCATGCACTGCTCCAATTACAAAGCTGTCTGCACAGTTTAAAGAGGCAGCCCATCTGACAGCAGCTAAACACTTCAACATACACACACGCAAACACACAAACAGGCAAACAGTACTTCTAACCTCATTTACGTGCAGACATCTCTGCACATGTACATCCCCTGACTGCTCTGCTCTATAGCACAACAACTTACCTGACACTCCCAACGACACATGCGTATGCACACATCTGTCAGCCCAACGCACTTGACCCTGTCGACTGTATACACACACCCACACACAACCCCCCCCCAGGCATACAGCAGGTGTTTGCCGCTGCTGTCTGTCACATCCAGAAAGAAACAACAAGCCATAATGAGAATGAGAGCTCCTAATTGAAGGTGCCATCTTTTTTAATTGTTGCAGAAACAGTTTGCCACGGTTAGACTGGGTAGCCCTGCATGTTCAGGTGTCTCCACAATCACGGCTGTCTGAAAGGTTTTCTGGCTCACGTCTCCGACCTCGCTCTGTGGCAGGTACTCTAATGCTAAGACACAACCTCGAGAAAGCAAGCTAATCTTCTCTCTATTGTAGTCTTTATATGTCCCCATCATTCACTCACCTGTCTTTTACATCATTATCTACTTCATGTGTGAATAACTGCCTTGTGCTTAAAAAAACTATTTACCTCGTTTGCACCTCAATCTTTTTAGCTCTACACTACTACGTTGAATAAATCATAGTGAAATAACAAATAAAGGTAAATGTAGGAAAACCTTAATGCTTCTGCTGTCTGTTCAGAATGGTATGAGTGGGAATCTCTCATTCCTTCTGAAATTGCCATACTTAAAGGACTATTGTGGTATGATTATAGTAAAAGGTATAGTTATGAATAATATATATTATACTGTAGATAGAGTACAGACATTAAAAACCCACCCTGAGAGGCTAAGCTGACCCTACTTTTTCTTTTTAATATACCTTAACAATTGTGCATTGTATGACCTGAATGGCTATATGTGTGTTTTCTCAAGGTGTTTCATTTACCCATTGACCAAATGTTTGTGGTCCTCTGATTGGGTAATTTACCCAGCATCTATGTATGTATATGGAGTGATGTAGTGATGCTTGTTCATTTACCTGATTTTTTGTCAGAAACATCGTATTAAACCTGTATGAATTGATTTTCTGGCAACTTGGGGGCAGCGCAACAAGCTGTAAACACAATACTGACAGTAATGATTAGGAATTGACCATGTTAGCTTGATAACATGTTGCCTATTTACACATTCAGCAGACACGGAGCAATATTAGCATTCATTTGTCATGTTTAATGTCACTGTTATGCTTTCATTTTATCTTTGTTTTGGTCTCCACCAACTCCTGAAGTAAAGATCTTGTCTTTTAGCTGCTAAATGCTTCACTAGCTAGTTGCTAAGTTTGCCTGTCTGCTGTTTGACGCTGGGCAGGTAGTGTACTGGCGGTTTATCAGACCTTTTTTTTTTTGCTGAAAACAGCTGCCTGCTGCATCTGGAAATGAGGGTGATGAGCTTAAACAGATTACACAAAATCAGTAAAAGCTGTAAAATCAAAACAAACAGCTGAGAGACACTAAAACGCTGAGCACTGAGAGGAACAGCAGAGTCAGGTGACAATTCTCTGTGAGTCGGTAACGCCTTTCAAAGTACACATAGTTTTTTTTCCAATTGTTAATATAAAAATATTGATTATTGCAGCTTTGAAAAAATACACCAGCAGTAAGGAGGAAAGTGTGAGGGTATTTTTAACATGACAAAATTCATTTCTATCTGCTCTATGGAGCTTTATTATAAAACAAATAGGCTTGTTTAAACTCAGAGTGTGTGCGTGTGTCTTTATGTATTCATGTTCACATGCATAATTATACGAATTATTTTTGCGCTGTGACAGTATAACAACCACAACAAACCAGCATTGATTCTCCCTGTTATGTAGTGAGTTACTACTGTATACGCTGCAGCTAAAGACACCCAACCTCAGGCGTTTTGCAGTAGTTGGCACCAGCCTTCACCTTTTTATTCTGTTGTAAGCTTGAGTCTGTTTATCTCTTTTTATCACTCTCTCTTCTTCAGATTGTTCTATCCACAATATAACAAAATAGAAAATATTTTAAGGCGGAAACTGAGTAAATAATTAAAAGCAGGTATGTTGAGTTGTTGCAAAGACAAGTGCATTATTGTACGTTATCACTAGTGGTACAAGTAGAGACTAGTGTGATCACTAGATCTCATCATACCAACCACTGAGATGTAGCAGGTACACAAAGTTAAAGGGATCTGCTTTTACAGGTTTGCTCCTTTATCTGACACCAAGTATTTAGGAAATCAAATACCATTGCTCCATACCAGCCTTCAATGAGCTAGTCTGACATGGAAAACAACAACTGACAAATGGTGTTGAGTGATCTCTGACGATGTAGTGCTTTGCCTCTTCTTACCTTGAGAGAACAGGGAGGAGGAGGGTCTGTGAAGTGCTGCTCTGATGCTTGGCTGCTCATGTTCACAAGGTGTGTTGCTGTGAATAAAGTGAGACAAAGAGATTAAGAGGATGGGAGGTGGGGTCATGCATGCTGCTGGGCTAGCCCGCTGGAATACAGAGCATGAGGATTAGCCCTCTTCCTCGTCTAGACAGCTAGAGCTGAAAAGAGGTGAAAGCAACGATGTGTAAGACTTCAAAGAACAAGGAATATGTCTATCTAGCACTAATCACATAGTCTGAAATGTCTTTGCTATGTAACAACACATTCTAAAAACTACAGAATGTCAGAGCTCTGCCAGTCCAACTAATTTCGCCTCTATTGTTCTAGTTTCAAGCTACAACCTGAACAGTCAAGGGAAATCCCCTCAACCATGAGATCCCCTGCTACTCCTCATGACAAATCCCCGCGACCTCAACATAAAATGATACGCTCTAGCTTCTCTTTACACTGTGGTCTCCTATGAGCGCCTGTAGCGCTCCAGTCATTACTACAGGCCCATTTCCTTGCCCAGATATCAGAGGCCGGGCATGCGGTTGTGGTAGTGAGGCTTGCTGAGGCTGAGAGGGGTGAGCGAGGCATGTCCTGTGGGCCTCCAACCACATCATGAGCAAGCAGGGATTCTGACTGCTGGAGCATGAAGTCGAAGCAGCCACACTTCATAAATCCTGCCCATCGCGGCGCTGCACATAGTCGGGGATGCAAAGCCCGGGGGAACAAAAGAATTGCAGTTCTTACATGCTGCGTTCAGCTATACAATATAGTAGTGAGCATACACCTGTGTTATAGCCTATTGTCTTCAGCAGCACAAGTATTATGTTGCTATATCTTGCTTTAGTAAACAAGTTCTGAATAATTTAAACCAAATTTGAAACTCATGGTCCATATTTGCTTGTCACTTTGTATTGCTTGTGTCCACATATACAAATTTACAGTATATTCTCTTTATAATTCTGCCTGAAAAGTGTGTCCAACCTCTTGGACACAACACTAAGTAATCCCAGAGTTCCATTATCCTCCAGTCATCCATCAATCTTTCAGTAATTTAAAGCTGTGAAAGCATGCGTGTCCACCTTTACTCTGCCTGGAAGAATTACACAAACGAGGAAGAAAGTGAACACCCTCAGTGTTCACACAAACAGAGCTACAGACAACGAATGAAAACCGACGCTCCCGCATTGTGAGTGAATAAATTACGAGTGATTGTGCTTTGTAATGAAGGCAGCGGAGCATATTGTGCAAATGCTCTGCTTTTTAATGATTTAATTAGAGAACCTCGCTCAAACTGGAGCAGAAAATTTCAACATGGTGATGAGCGAGGGGCTCTGCCAGAAAACGGCACCGCGATTCAAGACCCTGTGTTAATTGCTGCAGCAGTCGACAGATGTGCCTCACGTTTCTGCCCATTTCCTGCTTTATTGAAATGAGTTGGACCCCTAAGAACGCCAAATGTTGTCTTCGTAAACTAAATGATTTACGACCACTAAGCGACATCGTGTCATTCTAATTTCCGACATACTCTACCCACTTTACAATGGATGCTGTCTATGGCTTTAGGCAGCTGAGCTTGTGTTAAATTATTAACCACAGCTGTCATTAACTACAGATTTGTCCCAAAATGACAAATGTAATAGGTACAACTTCCAACAACCAAACTTCGGAAGTTTCAGATCTATTTTATTCAGTGTTAACATACACCACACTAGGGCTGCAACTAACGAATATTTTCTGTCGATCATTTTCTCGATTAGTTGTTTGGTCCATAAAATGTCAGAAAATAGTGAAAAATGTTGATCACTGTTTCCCAAAGCCCAAGGTAATGTCCTCAAATGTCTTGTTTTGTTCACAACCCAAATATATTCAGTTTACTGTCATAGAGGACAAAAGAAACCAGAAAGTATTCACATTTGAGAAGCTGAAATCAGAGAATTTGGACACTTTTTAAAAAAAATGACTCAAAATGATTAATTGATTATCAAAATAGTTGGTGATTAATTTAATAGTTAACACCTAATCGATGAATCGTTGCAGCTCTACACCACACGTGACTAAACTTAGTATCTTCACACCAACTGACTCCCACATTGCCCCAGAAAGTTTCAGCTTTCCAGGCGGACTTCTCCTTAATCAAACTAAACTACAAAAACAAGTTCAGTGAAGTCAGCGCAGTCAGTTAGTCATGTGGACCAAAAGGGGACAGCTCGGTGTGCTGTAGTGCTGCCCCAGCCTCAATGCTGTGTCCCTCCACTGACAGCAGCACAAGCATTAATCACCCAACTCATTAAGACAATCTGCACAAGTGCCCACAGCTCATAAACTCTGGAATAGACCAGAGTGACCGTTTTACCTCCTGAAGCATCTGCTTATTTACCTCACAATACAGTCAACCCATCCATACACCTATTCAGATAACACGGGGCTATGGCTGTATGTCTCCATCATCTCTATTCATTGTCTATGTTTAAATTTCTTATCCAGAAATCCTTCATGATCACGTCTATTAACCCAAATACCACTGCTGTGCCAATAAGTTTGCCTCAACTGTTGAATCGCCCAAGTAATAGACACTGTTTTTATTCAGGTACTTGTGAACAATATAAGAAAATCTTAATTGTTAGAAAATGTTAAATGTTAAAACAACCAATGTTAAAAATGAGCTCTCAAGAAGAACAAAATATTATAATGAATAAAAAATGAGCAATATGTCTGTCAAGAGCGACCCTGTGTCTGTTGCCAAGGCTAGAGAGGATTGCTGTAGCCTAAATGCTTATCATATCCATTAAGTAAAAAAGAAATATGCACAAGACTTTGTTGGTGCTGAGCTCGGAAAGCTCACACACAAAAAGACAACTCACACAGTAGTATGCTCCAAGGTCCCAACTTGAAGAGACAGACTTTTCTAATGCTACTCACTGCTGCATCATCCAGACACAGTGGGCGTACTTTTCACTGAAACAATATTAAATGGTCACACTGAGGCTATGAAAAGATTTTCTGCTCACACAGGCTGCCTCATGTGCTCCCAAGGCTGCATTTCAGGGAAC
This sequence comes from Oplegnathus fasciatus, assembly GCA_003416845.1. NCBI lineage: Eukaryota > Metazoa > Chordata > Actinopteri > Centrarchiformes > Oplegnathidae > Oplegnathus > Oplegnathus fasciatus. Next base: position 952,842 of record NTHP01000087.1, on the reverse strand, counting down.
ACTGCGGGTGTAATCTATTGCCACGATCACTCGTGGGAAAGCTGTGAAAAAAAATCACCAATGGAATGAGTTGGTGAATCAAAGTCTTGTTGATAATTAATAAATACCTTCTATGATTTGGTAGAGGCTCTTTGCAATAAGTCAGAGTGAGCAAAAGCACTGGAGAAACAGCTACAAAGACTTTAAGTATCATCGCAGAAGGCAAAGAGGTTTTATGTGAAAAAGACCTTTTTTAAAAATATGTGTCCAAGTTGACAGAAACCTCTAAAAATAGCAATTCTCTAAGAGTGTTGATTGGCGAGAGGACAAACTTTTACATACTTGAACTTGATAGTCTGCAGGTTACGTGTGCAATCTATGTTACCATGGTGATATGCACAGCGTGACAAGTGAGTCACTGCAGTGAGGCCGAAGAGCCTTCTGGGGTTAAGTCCAAAGTTAGTTTGCTAACCCCTAATCCCGCCTCATGGGACATAACCCAGAAACAGAGGTGACAAAAACTCAGAGAGCAACAGCAGCTGCTGTGGCGAAAGAGTGACAAAGACGGCTGAGGGAACATGAGGATTTAAGCCGTATCAGTGACAGAGGTGAAGATAATCCTCTAACAAGCTCAGCGAGCAAGAAAGGCCAGAAATGTTTCATTGTGACAAAGTTGACCATGAGATGTTAGAACGGAGATGTAAACAAAAGCAAGACAACAAAACTAAACATTGGGTATTTGATCAATAAAGATCCTCCTTTTAGCCCACCATGGCCCAAGTTAAAGGAATAGTTTGACATTTTGTGAAATTTGCTTATTCACTTACTTTCCAAGAGTTAGATGAGAAGATCAATACCACTCTCACGTCTGTCTGTTAAATATAAGGTTACAGCCAAGAGCCAGTTAGCTTAGCTTAGCATAAAGACTGGAAACAGGGGGAAACAGCTAGCCCAGCTCTGTCCACCTACCAGCACCTCTAAAGCTCACTAACTAACACGTTATATCTCATTTATTTAATCTGTACAAAGACCGGCGTGTAAAAACGTCAAGCTGTGGTTTTACAGGCCACTATGTGCCGGTGTTATGTTCTAACTGGTTTTCAAACTAACTGGTTCCCATGCGTTGTGTTCACCTAACAGCAGCAGCTGTGGTCCGCCTCTTCACCAGATTCATCACACATTCACAAACATATTACTGGCGATTTTCAAATCGCATCTCATATCTACTGCGGTGGATTCGATCTCACTAGAGCAAAAGTCCCAAACCACCTGCCTGGCACTGCGAGCCACTCGAGCTTCCACGTTTGTCCGTTTCCATCACGTATTGGTAAATTACATCAGCATCCAGTTAACAGTTTGTTTTGGGTTGGTCTGAAACAATTGGTCACTTTGGGCTTATCTTAGAAAATACCCAAACATATTTATCAAGGTTTCTTTTCCTCGAGGCTATGGCCATATTGACCACTACATTACAGGCCCCTACGACACTGCACATTATGACAAAGAAATACTTTTAAACATCAACGATGGAACTTAGACAATACTGTCAAAATACACTAAATAACTGCTAACACTGAGCCACAGGAAGTGCAGAATACAAGTGGTAATATTCTACCCAGTATCTCCTTGCCCTTGTAGAGGTTAAGGCTATGGGTTGCTGTTGTGTTGTACTGTGTTTCCTTTTTATATCGTTCACATTGTCTAGCGATCATCTGTAAGGTAATTAAGGCCTATACACTGGACTATATCCCTGAATCTCTACTGGTTGCCTGGCAACCCGACAGCGTTGAACTATTCCTTTAATTGACCCCAAAAGAGCCCTAGTTCTTAGCATGACTGCACATGTGGGCCCTGCTCGCTGCCCACCTTGGCGTTATTAGCAGCCCACGTGGGTAAAACAGACATGGGACTTTTAGGGAGCCAGCAGACAACCTTTTTACAGGCACCCATGCCAGCTCATCATTCACCCATGTGAGGCCCACACGGATATGTTGGCCAGGAGGGGGTCCAAAATGGCTACAGCCCAGAATCTGAGCACCTGGCAAATTAATTGTTGAGCCAGCGTTTCTGATTAACAACTCTACAAAACCCCCCAATGATATACATCAGGATCATTCACAGATATGGGATAGTACAAATATTACAGCCGCTTTAAATCACAATTTATACTCAATCTCAAACACTTGACAGGGGACTGTAAAACCTGCCATATGATTGAACCAACAGTATAATGTAAGTGTGTGTGAGCGTGGTGCTGACTGTGGAAGGGGTAACAGGGGTGTGTGTGTGTGTGTGTGTGTCCAAACCTTACAATCCAGTCCCTCTCCCCAGCCCCCTGCGCAATTTTTACGGAGGCTGGGTTTCATCAGGTTTTGTATTTCAGACCTATTGATTATCTGCAGTGAGGGGGCACTGTGACAAAACCTCAGCAGGAGTTCTCCATCTGCAATGAGCCATGTGCCAAACATACACACACACACACACACACACACTTGCTCTGCTGTGTTACTGCTTCCCTGGTTATGAGAGAGTGATGTAGGAATATGCTCACTAATAAAAGCAGTAAAGCTCGTGGCGGTATTGGTTCTTTTATGGGATTATCCAATCTGCTGAGAATCAACAAAAACACTCACAGCTTCATTTTCACACACATGTAACATTTACAGCTGCCTTCCTTCTGTCATTCTGTATGTTTCATCTGAAGGTTGCAACGGTTAGCTGATCGATTCACCTTTAGAGAGGCCCAGTGTCTGTAGTCCTCTCTTCCTAATCGATTCTTATCTCCCTGACCTTTGAGTCTCCTGTAGACAACAGTGAGACATGAAAAATAGAAACATAGAAACAAAGCAGCGCGCAGCATCTTACTGACCAGACTATACTGCACACACAGATTAGAAAGCCTCGAATTAATGTTTAATGCTCTCAATTATTAATTTTGACCGGAGACCTTGGATGAAGATGAAGACTTTACCCTCAGTCTGGGGGTACCAGCGCCTTCACTCAGTGTTTTTGACGGAACGTGACTTCCATCTTGTGGCAGGAAGAGAAAACGGCTACACGTGCACGTCACTGTCGTAAAAGACAAGCACCACGTTGCCGGGTCGCTTGACGGCAATGTGTGTTTTTAAAAAGATTCGACATGGCGTCCTCATTGATTTGCAGCGAAACTCAAAGCAGGTAAACAACAGCGGGAAATGAATGAAGTTTATTCATGAAGACAGAGCCAATGGACTCAGCTGTCACCTCTGGACGGCTGTTTCTCTTTAGTTCGCTACGAAAGGGCTCGTGAATGGCACATTCTGCTGTATGTCAACCTCCTGTCAGCTGGTTGGTAGACGTGTAAACTAACAACTGGGATTTTGTCACTCCAATTTCAGGGTGAGTTCAGTGCTAAACAGAGATGTGAAGCAGTATGGAAAGAAGTACATGTTTGACTGCAATGAAGAGACGTGCTGGAATTCAGACCAGGTAAAACTACAGCTGTGCCCCAATTCCATGCTACATACTTATTGTATACAGTATGTACTATACACTATTTGTTATTAGCAGTGGTGGAAAGTACTGTACTTAAGTACACATTTGAGGTACTTGCACTTTACTTGGGTATTTCTATTTTCTGCTGTTTTATACTTCTACACCACTACATTTATCTGACAGTTTTAGTTACTTAGTAGATCCAGATTAACAATGCAAAATATAATGAAAAAATAAATTATGATATTATTATGCCAGTAAGGCTTTATTGGTCCCCAAGGGGAAATTCACAAGCTACCAAGCACTATGCAAAGTAATATATAAAATGTATATAAATAAATTAAAATTAGCTCCACGTTTAGCAGCTGCAACATTAAGGTGTTGAACACATTAATGCATCAATAATTAAAATCCAATAATATGCATTATTGCATTACTGAAATGGGCCATTCTGCATTATCAGTACTTTTACTTTTGGTACTTAAAGTATATTTTGATGCAGATACTTTTGTACTTTTACTTGAGTAACATTTTAAATGCAGGACTTTTACTTGTAACAGAGTAGTTCTACAGTGTGGTATTACTACTTTTACTTAAGTAAAAGATCTGAGTTCTTTTTTCACCTCTGGTTATTAGTATTCTGTTTTTGCAGTTAATATACAGGAAATCAACGTACATTTTATTCTAATAACAGGAAATTATTATACTCAATCTGCATTTTTTGATTACCAATTCAACTCTACAATCAATCTATACTTAAACTTCACCAAAAGTGCTAAATGTTTTCTCTGGAATTTTAATAGTTGTTTAGTTTTTTGAGATGTTCCTGAATCTATTTCACCAGCACACTCAAAAATTAAGCATTGTTTAGTATGCATACTGACTGTTTTGAGTAACATGTAATTTGTCAGTTTTCCAGTGTGAACACACTAGATACTCAAAACCTACTTACAGCTCCTATGTAGTATGGAACAGAGATAAACAAATATACTCAAGGTGCTCAAAGACTTCCCACATACACGTGGGTGTTATACTGTTCATGCCACAGTGACTCATCATCAATATGGTATTTGACAGGGTGAATGTCAGTGGGTGTCTCTGGAGTTCCCCCAGTCGGTTAAGGTGTCGGAGTTAAAGGTCCAGTTCCAGGGAGGCTTCTCAGCAAAAACATGCAGACTAGAAGGTAAAAAGAGATTACATTTTCCAGCTGTAAGCCTCATCATGGATGGCTTTCTTATGGGATTCTCCACCGCCTTCAGTTTAGTGTTTCCCATTGCAGATAAGATGTTAAGTGTGACAAGATAAGGTAAAATGATTTTCCACTCGTGCTTTCTGCAGGTTGCCCAAAAGATGGAGACTTCGCATTGATCAGCCATTTTTATCCAGAGGACGACAATTCTCTTCAGATATCCTTCAGTTTATGATGCAACGTTTGACAAAGGGGATTTGATTGATAAATTCTGCTTCAATTCAATGCCAATGGAGGTGCAAAATGTTTAAATAATCACCTTATATTTTCTACAACACATTATTTACCAGTAACTGTTAAGGTAGCCATACATTACGTTTAACTCTTTAAATGCATAGATGCATTAATAGTTTACAATCAATGATGATGTGTGCCATAAATAATCTTTAGGCTGAACAAAACTACTGTTTTAAACAGATAGTTAACGTAATACCTGAAGCAATTCTGCTTTGATACATTCAAAATTCAGTGTGTCAGTGTACGCCAGGGTTATTACAGCATCTGAAGCTGTACCTGTCACTCTAGGAACACAGTGTGTTTCCTGTTTTCATTGTAGATGGTTCCCAATAAGTATCAGACAATATTTTCCTGGACATGCTTTCCATCATTACCATGCTTATCTTGTTCTTAACTCCACACCCACAGCTTTCCCATACAGGAGGCCCCTGCAGTGCACAAAGTAAAAATAATGTTTGAGAATAGTGCCGACTTTTTTGGGAGAATTATTGTTTATTCCTTGGACGTCCTGGGAGGAAAAGCCTTGTGACTATTTTTTTTTCAATCCTCTCATGAGAGAGGAAATGACCCCTGAGGAAAGTACAGGATGCAGGATGGTGTGGTGGCACTTGGGAAACATGTCATCGGTACTGCCACCTCATGAACTGATGTGAATGTGGCCTTTTTTGGTATTTACGCTTTCAGGGATCTGTTGAGCCATCTCACTCTTGATTATTCAAACACACGAGGCTTGGCATGGAGTCTGAATCTGAGTTTTAATTGCAGATTTAATGGGTTTCTTGTGATTTATATATCATATATATCATTTGTTATCATGCTCTCTATACTTCTATTGTGCCTTTGAGTTGAAGCACCATTCCAGTGGAACACAGTATAAAAATAAATTTTTATTAAAACTTGTTCACAGTCCTTTTTTTGCTGTCCTCCAGACAAACAAAATAATTCTGTTGCACAACTGTCACATTTTAGTCCTTGTTTGTACAAAGTTTTTATACATTGTAATGCATACAAATGGAATAAACCTTTTATAAAATAACAAATGCAGTTTCCTCAGAGTAAATGTCTGCATATGTACTGATCTATTACAACAACTTATTATTGTAACAGAGTTCTGAGCCGTCTCGCCACCGATGACAGCTGGTTGTAGATCTGAGATCAACTGTGTCAGACTGTCCTTTCCATTTATTCATTTTAACTAGTGTCATGTTGGCTTGTAGAGTTTCAGAATATGGTCCTCCAACACTTTCTGAACTGGGAAACAAAAGAAATGAAAATGTTTATTCAGCAAAACATTTTTACAGTAGCCCCTTATAAAAAGAAAACATATTTGTGAGGTAAAATACAACATACTATACATACTCTTTTTGTGTCCAAGGGCAACGGCTAAGGCCATTGGACTGTACCCAGAGTCAGACTCAATGGTCATGTCTGCCCCTTTGGCTGCAACAGAGTACAGTAATGGCAATTAATAAAGCATTCAAAGAGAATTCGCCAGAAGTTATCATGACTCTACATTACAGACGTGCTATGTACCTAAGAGTGCCTCTACACATTTGATGTGGTTCCCTCGTACAGCATAAAGAAGAGGAGTCCCTCCATTCTGAGAAAAAAATATAAGAGTGTTTGTTAAAAACAAAAAAATCACATTGTAGTTATATTTCAATGTTTAATTGACTTTTTAGGCCATGTGATGATGACATGTCTGACATAAAGAAAGTCATTATGTACCCAGTCGTAAGTGTTGATGTCTACTCCATGTCTGAGAAGAGACTCAACAATGTCCACATAACCTCCAGAGCTGGCCAGTGTCAGGGCACTCTCTCGCTCCCTCGCAATTGTTTTGGGGTCTGCACCCTAAAACAAAAATCCCATACACATCAGTGAGATTGCGCATCTTGTCTTAATAACATGCGCATATCTCTCTGGACAGCAAGTCGCTTATTTCTAACCTTTTCCAAGAGAAAATCCACCACTGCTTTCTCTCCAAACGCCGCTGCCCACATGAGGGGCGTAAAGCCGCGTTCATCCTGTTTGCTGAGCAGTGAACTGTCTGTAGAATAAAACAGGACACAGCCCATCAGCAGGAGTTTTGTACAATTTAACGCTGGACAAAATTGTGTTATACTGCTTGGTGTCTGACGGTGACATCCAGATTCCTCACCTTTACTCAGGTGTGCAGCCACTTGTGAAACCTCGCCTTGAGCTGCCAACTGGTGTATGGACAGAGCTGATGGACACACAATGAAAATACCATGATTACTTGTCCAACACACAATTTTGTTATGCTATCAGAGCATCTTGGCCAGTACACTTACAGTCTAATGTTGCTGGGCGTACTGTAACCTCATTCCCACGCTGCTTGTTGGTCAGAGTGGTGGAGTGTTTGAACGAACCATCTTCATCCACATCCATGTTCTCTGGAGACACTGGCCCAGTAAGATGAACCACAGCCATGTCAGTGGAAGCAAGATATTCACTGTTTAATTTTAAGACTGCAAACATCAAGCCACTGCAGATGTTACACAGAAAAAAGATAAATTATGTCAGGAAAGTGATCACAGATAGGAAGCTTATGTTAAAAGATAAAATATGAAAGGTACAGGTACCATTGGACCTCTCATCTGTGGACTCGGGAGGACAAACATTAGCGTTAGATGACTGAATATTTTGGCCATCTGCAACCTCTTCATCACCCCCGGCCTCCATGATCACTACAATAAAAACAAGACACGAACTACTAAATAATGTCAAGAAAGAGTAGCCGAAATTAGTTTATAAAGCAAATTAACATTGTCCACTCACCACATCCAGCCTCACAGTCTAATTTGCGCTAACTTCCTCTTGGGAAAACTGAAAGTAAATTCATTCAAATCACACGATGGGTCCTGCTGGCCACCGAAGTGTACCGAGATACATTACTCATCGCTCAGTTGATTAGCTATTCAATTAATCATTTTTTTTAACGAAGGAAATGAAAGCACGTTTGATTCAACCCGCGTAGCGTATCCCTGCATTTGGTACTCTTTTGAAGGAAGAACTGTTTTTTTATAATCGATATTTCTGTCCGGAATATTGTCGTGTGGCACATGACAACAAAAACACGGAAGAAGCAGGAATCAGCTGACACAACTAACGTTCAGCTACATTGTGTTTTGACTGTAACAACCAGCTTGCATTATGGAGGACCAAGAGATGCAACTGAAAGTTAGACGAGGTAAACATTAGCTAAATAAACCGGCATACAACTTACCTCATTGTTACCTTGCAGCGCTGCAACTAAGCTAGTAGCCGCTAAGCTAATGCTATGCTAGTGCTGTGTTTACATCGCCATTTGTCCATGCCTCGTGCCGCTGGATGTTTTCCTCCGTTTCTTCTTGTGTTTTTCTAACACTGGCCGTGTATTCTAAGCATTTGTGTGTTTGATTCAACAGTGAGTGACAAATTTACGGAGAGCATGTACGTCCTGGCTAACGAGCCGTCGGTGGCTCTCTACAGACTGCAGGAACACGTCAGAAGGTCCCTGCCTGAACTGGTGCAACACAAGGTACTCACCCTGTGCCATGTTCATGGAGATCAGACAGCTTCGACACTAAAGGGAAAATAAACCTGAAAAAAAAACCTTACCTGGTGGTATTCCAATAACCTCAGACAGGAAAATTTGTATTTAGCAGTGGTGGAAAGTACATTTACCCAAGTACTGGACTTAAGTACAATTTTGAAGTACTTGTACTTTACTTGAGTATTTCCCTTTTCTGCTACTTCATAGTTCTATTCAACTACATTTCAGAGGCAAATATTGTACTTTTTACTCCGCTACATTTATTTAATAACTTTATTTAATAACATTAGTTACTCATTACTTTGTGATCCAATACAACAGCTCTGCCATGAATTATACTTTTGCGAAGCTTGTAATTTTTCAGTTTCACTGTCAGAAAGGTAATAATTCTACTTCTACAGTATGTTTATTATTGAGGTCGTAGTGGGTGGTTGTGTTGTATTGGAGTGCATTATATTGAAAGCGTGTTTTAATATTCTGCCCCTCTCATGTATGTAAATGGGGTGAACAAAATATTAAAACCGCCTTTAAATATAATGCACTCCAGTACAACAACACCACCCACTACGACCTCAATAATAAACGTAAAGTAGAATTATGACCTGTCTGACAGTGTCAACAAAAACTGTAAAATTATAAGCTTAAAAGTGGAATTCATGGCAGAGCTGTTGTATTGGATCACATTAGATTGTACAGGTCTACTTAATGAAGTGGCCGGTCGGTGTATAATCAACAAATAAATTATGATATCATATTATAGATTAAGGTAAAACTTTATTGATCCATGGGGGCCAAATTCACAAGCTACCCAGCAGATAAAGTATATAAAGTAGTTGAAATTAGTTCCATCTTTACCAGCTGCAACATTAAAGTGATGACATGTTAGTGCAACAATAATTATAATTCAATAATATAATATTTATTATTCTGAAATGAGCCATTATGCATTATAAGTACTTTTACTTTTGGTACTTTAAGTATATTTTGATGCTAATACTTTTCTACTTTCACTTAAGTACAGTTTTGAATGCAGAACTTTTACTTGTAACCGAGTATTTCTACACTGTGGTATTACTACTTTTATTTAAGTACAAGATCTGAGCACTTGTTCCGCCTCTGGTATTTAGAAACAGACAGTTGTCCCTAATCTGTCAACCAAAGCATCAGATGACACTTTGGGGGATTGTATATTCACAGCTCGAAATAAGAAAATGTCTTCATATCGCAGTAAAAATCACAACAGTTGCTGTCGTTTTGGACTCATTTCAGCTATCAGACCATTTCTACCCATGGCACAAAATAGTGGGTGGTTCGTATTATAGACTAATAATGAACACGGTAAACAGCACAAGTCTGTTGACCTGCTCCTTATTGTATCTTTAGATGGCATCACCAGTATGTCCCTGCTATTCAGTTGAATGCAGAGTTATCTAAATTCATTAGTTATAACTGAGGCACAAATAGTAGAGAAATAACATGTATGAATTCTGCTTTAACCTGTATTTTCCCTTATTTGGTTTTGTTGCTGTTATTACTTTCTGTCTTCTTTTTCTTTTCTTTTTCTGTTTGTTGTATCATCCACTTTCAAATAAGAAGGCATAGCATTAGCCATGGAGATTGTGTGTTTGGTGGTAAAACTGCTGCTTTGTTGTTAAATGCTCTGAACAGCCACTTGATTATGTAAACTGTGTGCTGTGTTTAGACACAAACAGCACAACTACTAATATGACGTAGTTATACTATCTGAATATTTAATGGTTGTATTTTCTGTCGTTTCTCACACAGACAGACATGCAGAGCTGGGAGGAGCAGAGCCAAGGAGCCATCTACTCTGTAGAGTATGCATGCAGGTGGGTAGAAGCATAGACCCACAGATTTGCAGAATCCCTCTGCCCCGCTGTCATGACTGTTAACACTTTCGCTGATCTGTTGGTCTTTGCAGTGCTGTGAAGAGCATGACGAACAGCAGCATTTATTTCAAAAACATTGACGGCCTCCTCCGTCAAGCCATCAGCATGAAGGAACAGATTAGTAACTCTCAAGGACGCAGGTAGGAGGCCGCGGTGAACATGTTTTTTTTTAATCTTTGTGTTAATGCCGTTATTATTTGTATATTCATCAAATGGGAGCATTACTGTTCTCTGGTTCTTGCCCATTTGCTGTGCTTAGTTTCAACTTATGTCTATTTCTTTTGTCTTTTTGCAAAAAAAGGTCTTCAGATAAAAAGCACTTAATTGTGCAAATTTAGATATATGCCAATAACGTGTCGGGTGGCAACGTTCTCGGTGGCTGTTAGCTAACTCAACTCTTCCATATAAGCTGCTTCAAAGTGTAAGCCTTCTAGGACTGTTTAATAGTGACTGTCACTTAAATATAACTCAATTTTTCACATCTGGAAACCTGTATGCAAAGGCAGTGTCTGTGGGTAAAATATTTTTTAAGGCCAATTATGTATCACAGCAGTAACCAAACATATCTCTACAACACTCTGTGTCTTTATCTATCAAGTGTCAGTGTAATATAAGGGTGTTTCTCACTTTGCCAAATAGCTGTACCTGTATCCATGACTGTTTCAAAACACAATTATCTTCCCAAACCAAAAAATAGTTGACGACATAATTATTGTTAATATTTGAACAAGCCAGAGAATTGTAGGATATGGGCTAGGATTTTTTGGCCATATCACCCACCCCTACAAAAGTGTTAAAGATCCACTCGTGGGGTCCTTGTACTTTCATATTTTCCTAAATCTCTTGACTTATTTGGGAGTAAAATGAGATAAATCAGTGACTCACTGTCTGGAGTTTTATGCTGTTTGTGGTCATCCTTTGCTCCACATTATACCTTTGTTCATGTACACCTTTGTTTCCATTTGTTTTATTTTATTTAATCCTTCATTCATAATAATTTGTATCAGTTGATATTTTGGTACATCAGCTAATACAACTTTTTCCTTTTAGTTTCTGCCAATTTATGCCCACCAATAACTGCAAAATATGTATCAGACCTGATCTGGACACTTTGTAGTTAATGGGAGCTTCATGTTTTCTGTTTTATTTGTCTGTGCTGTTTTTTGTTTCCCACTGACACCTGCATGAAGCTTACATGATGTGACCCCCTCTCCCAGTCCCCTTGTCTCTGCTCCACATGCCCCACCCACTTCCTCATGACCTCTGGACAGAGGTGTCCAAGGTTAGTAGTTCCTCCAGAAATGATATAATCACATTCAGGCCTGTATTCTGACATAACATTACAGTCTCTTTCAGAAATTACTGAACTGTGCATTTAAATGACATTTAAAGTTAACAGGTTTTTGTGAACATTATTTTAATGTCTCATTTAGAAAAAAAACATCCTACTTCTAATCTGAATTATGTTTTCTAAAATTAATTAATTTAAGATTGATATGAAATCATTTTCAACAACACATAACACGTCTGCACATTATGCACAAATATTTGGCAAAAAGCCACCATATACAGCGGAAGTATTTACAGTATTACAATGAAAGCTATAAATTTGCCAGATTGATACTTGGGCAACATTGGTGTGTGTATAATGAGATTTAAATCAAGTTCATTCATACAAAACACTACAAATTATACAAAAGTTGTGCTCAATGTGTTCAAATCAAATTAAAAATGCTTTATATTCTGAACAGGAGAAATCAGTTGATAAAGGTGAAAACTTGGGTATGTTTTTCAATCTCTGTCCCGTGTTGTCTGCAATCAGTCAGGATAAACATGCCGAGTGTAAAAAGGTACAAATTGACAGTTGCTTGAGATGACACTTGTGGTAGCAGTCCTCTTGAGACATACTTAAAGGTCACCAGTGTCTTTAACCACAAGCTCAACTTCTTTTATGTCACACAAGAGTCGAGTCTTTTGCAGAAATCCCTGACTTGCGTGCAAGGACACTCCTCATCTCATTGTTGACCCCATTCCAGGGTTTAGCCTGGGCCTGCAGTAAACCAGATTCAGTAGACAGGGTCCTGTGCATTCGGGGACAACTGCCACCACTGCTGTAGCCGTCTTTATCACTAGCGTGGCCCTGGGAACCTCCAGCAGGGGAGTACTGCTGTTGCTGGTATTGTTCTCGCTGTCTTGGGTTGCCACAATGAGGGTAGGAGATGGGGTGCTGGAGGTGAGACTGGCTGCGGTGCATCCGCGGTTTGTCGACGCCAATTTTGAGCTCGCAGTGTCGGGAGACGGGTGCGCTGCTGCTTCCGTGGTCGTTCTGGTAGAGGGTGTTGAGGTGGTCGTTGTGATAGTGCTTGGCACTATGGGAAGCTTTCACCAGAGAGTGGATCACAACGACCAGTAGGATTAAGATCCCCGAAGAGAGTACGCAAGCGCTTGCGATGCCCGTTTCCACCTCAAATATCAGGAGCATAAAGATGGACATAGCTGCGATGGAAGAGAACAGGGTGGTAGAAAAACAGAATTTATATACACAGAAAAAAACTAAAATAACCAGCAAATTATTTTACTTGTATTTCGGTTTGCTGCTCATTTCAGTTTTTGCTTCATTTTTATTTTCACATTACTTTTTCCACACCACAGCAATTGGATGCTTTACAAAAATGTATTTAATTTTGTTGAAATGTCATATAAAGGCGAGCTGTTTTTAGCTGAGTTGTTGTATGTTTATCTCCAGGAAAAGGACTATGGACTCAGGCATGCTAAAGGAAGGGGGAGAAAAGCACAGCTCTGGGATGTGACGTGACTTCCTGAGTCAGTGGTGTTGCTTCTACAGTCCCTTGCTCTGCTACCTCTTGATTGAGGCTGAAGTGGGATCACAAGGGCGACACCTCCTCATCACAATGGAATGACTGCCTCCAGTGACCCCCCCAGTACAAGCCGCTCAGTGGAACAGCGCACCACAGCGCTGCCAGGTTCAGCATTAAAAACACTTAAGTCATGGATGCTGCTCAAAGAATGCATTGTTCTCTTGGACTCGCTGGACGGACCAGAGAGAAAGTAGCCGTGCTGGTTTTGCCTCTGCTGTTGCAAAGCCACTGCACCGCCAATGTTTTGGACTGTAGTTTTCAGGTTGTTGTGAGTTTGTTGTTAAAGGCTAAAAAGTAAAAAGCACCCTGCATGCAAATTATAAAAACACACATACACATGGAAAAAACACAAATGTGTGCTAGAAGGCAATGACAAGTGGCCAGGTATAACATGTATTTCAGGATTTAATATACGTACATGCAAGATTAGGCAACATGTTCCTAAAGAGAAAATCCAAAATTGTAAAAAAAAATAATAAAGGAAATCTTATTTTTCACTCTTGTTCTTACCTGCCAAGTAGACAGAAACCCCCATGCAGAACAGTCCAATAGCCACATGTCGTACAGCTCTGCTATCCAACAGAAACCAGTCTGCTCTGTGGAAATAAATGTCCTATGTTCAATGTCATGCCTCAGACATGTTTACACTTTAACATTGAGACTTTAGTTTTCTCATTAGTGCATAAATGAAGCATGCAACATAATTTCTGGGTTCACAAGTTTCTTTTATTTAAGTTCATTACACATTTTTGATATACTATCAGACTTTTCTTGGTCCTTCTTTACTTCTCCCCCGATAAGTTTGTGTATCAGAACTGTAAGTCCTAAAACATTTGATTATTGATTATTTGGGTATGTTAAAATGCTGGATATTTTGTGAAGCTCATTATTATTCACATTTTCTTGGAATGTCCCCTCTGTCAGTAGGGAGGTCCTGGGGTATGCAGTTGGATTTGTAAACCGACGTGGGAAAGGGCCAGCTAGAGGCCGTGTGCTGGGTGCATAATGAGAGGAAGCCCATTGTTTAGATGGGATTCATAGGGGTTGAGAGGTGGGGGTTGACCAACAACACTGCAGTACGGGCCTCTGCATTCTGACACATAAGGAAGGCCCTTTCATGCTTCTGAAACTATATTTTCTTTTAATGAAACTTAATACAGACAACCAGGATCCGCTGTGGTTAACAAAGAACAATTAAAGAAGATTGTGTGGGCACAGGCAGGAACACATACTATACAGATTAAATGTTATTTTCCTCTAATAGCAACAGGCTGTGTGACCACAAAATAGCAACCTATGTAGGATGTAATGCAATGCAGTGCTAAAGCCTTATAATAGGAAGGCATTAATTCAATTTTGGGGTATTATTTGAGGCTGTACTTTGTGGTAGTGTTGTTTTGCTCTGCCAATCTTACATATTATTTTCTCATTTACATATGTGAACAAACATACACCTCAAAAATTAGAATAAAGTTAGCATCTCTCCAGCATAGTGTCAAGAACAGAAATAGTTTGCCCTTGGTAGGATTTATTACAGGACTGCATTACATAGCACAGCACAGGGGTTTCTATTTTCCTGGTCATTCATTGCACTTAAACAAGTGAAATTATGTAACTTCCGCTTAACAGTAACTACTGTGACTACGTGAGAATTACAAGATAATAGTAAATGCTTAAATATAGTGTAACAATAACAGGTAAATTGAGGGATGGTCATTATACAACAATATCCAACGTTTGCTAACATTATAGCCACTAAAGCTACTGGTCATACCAGACCAAGTGAGGCTGTAGCAGCAAAACTCCTCTGAGTGTATTGACTTGAGCCAGGGTGGGTTTTATTTTTTATAAATGCAACTTATGTATTTGTTAGAGAAAGATTGTAGTTCTTCTTTTAAAACGTACAGTCTTGCTTTAAGTGTGGCTTTCCTACATAAGTGGTGATTTTCTGGTGCTGCGTATTAATATTGTAATGAACTGTGACACCAGCACAGGTGCGTTTAAGCCTTCAAACGTGACCCAGCCTATCAGAAGTGACCGGAACTATCTGTTAGTGAACAATTTGGAGCAACAGCAGCGTAATACAAGTGAGTGAAGCGGCGGACAGGTGTGATTTTAAACTGCGTTACATGCGGGCTAAATACCTCTCGGTGTCCTGCTCTCCTCTGCAGACCTCTGTTGAAAAGTAGCTGTGGAGGAGACACACCACCACAGAGCTTAAGTTGAGGGTGAGGGACAGAGCAGAGAGCACCGTGGAGACGGGCAGCAGCACGGCCCAGATATGAGCGGGTATGACCGAGGAGGTGGAAGGTGGAGACTCCTTCACTGTCGTCTGTTGAGACTGAAGCTGGAAAATCAAAATGACCGATAAAACAGACATGATGGCCGATAAAATCCCCAGTAAAGACAGAACTATTAGAGACCGCTGGCTGTACTTGAGCGTCATCTTTATCCTAAATCTCCGGCAGCCAGAATAAAAAGTTTCCCTTTCCCCAACACTTGTCTCCGGCGATCCTAAACTCCTCCAAAGTGCGCTGGCATTGCAGTGTGTATGAAATGTTTTCGTCGGATCTTTTCGGGATGAATAGTTTCCTCCCCAACATGGATCTCTGCAGCAGTTCGCCTGTTGTGGTGGAGCGCCCCGCTGCCCAGTCCGAGCATGTGATGTGCTTTAAATCCCCAGATTAAAAACTTCGCAACAACAATGGACTTTTTCTCTTGGATCCTCGGAAACAATGCGTTGACGTGCTCCTGGGAGAGGCAGAGCTCACTGGCTAAACACAAAACACCGTGACAGGACAAAGGACATTAAAACAATGCTGTCCCACCACTAACTTAATATAACTTGCACCTAATTAAACTGCCTTTCTATTATGTGTGAATTGCACAAAAATTATATTTAAAGTAGTATCTTCCAGGGCCTACCCCAAAGGAAAAAGCAGACCTGAAATTGCTAAAATATGTCCTTATGGATTGGAACCCACATTTTATTTACTTGTATTGCAGTGTGCTAATAGATTAGCCTACTTCTTATGCTGTGATGTAGCCTGATATCCTCATAAAGTGATTAAAGGATTACAATAGCTCTTTTCAACAGGCTATTTAATTGTCTGCTGTCCAGCACTAAAAGAAAGAATAGAAAATACTGACATTTATGCTTCATAAAATAAAGCCAAATCAAATGTGACTGCAAGTCCAAAAGGTCCTCAAGTTGGCCCTGTGCAAAGTGAGACCATGGCAGGTGTACATTACAGCTAACTTTTGAGGAATTTGCAGCAGCGGTGGCTACCTTAGCTAACCCCTCTTCATTGCAAAATACCCCTTTTATTCTTAGTCCAGCTCCTCAGATCCACTGAATCTAATTAGCTTTTCACTAGTTGCCGTGGAAACATGCACAGCTTACCAGGGATGCTCTTTTCCACTTATTGTACAATCTGTCACCTATACCTTTACTTTTATATTGCAACCATGTAATAAAATAAGTCACTTGTCCAGGATCTGCCTGATTGAATAGAATGAAGACATATATACACTTGACTTATACCACTGCTGGACTGCAAACACCTTGACATACTTAAAGTCTGTGACTTGTGTTACAGATGCCTTATTGTTCTGTTAGAGGTTGGGGTTTGGGTTGGGGGGGGCGCGTGAAGGTGTAACCCTCATTCTGTTGAGATGTAGATAAGACTGTAGCTATAAAGGTACACAATGTGAACAATTGCTCTCACACATGTACACTGACCAGGGAGGCTATTTCTGAATTCGACAGCCTCACCACATGCTCTAAAAGGGTCGAGGCTGATCTTGTCGAAAGCAGAAGTGAGAAGTTTCAGGAAAATGAAAAAAAAAATGGACTTGATACGGAAGGTTCTCAAAGGCACCTTTATCTCTCTGTACATTCTGCTTAATGGCTCTTGCTTTATGTGTCTGTTAGTAATATTTAATAACCGTGGTTGCAATTCAGCCTTCAGTCTTGATGGAGCTCTCACAGCGTTTAGAATAAATCTATGAAGAATGCATAAACACCACACTGAGGAAAGATATAATTTCCCCTTAGCTGCAGGTGATTAGCATGCTGTATTTACAGATGGGGGTTTGCACTATTCTCTGTTGGATTTATGGGGCCCACGCAGGTGAATCCTGGAGGTAAAGGCTGTGACAGTCTGCAGGGATGTTGCTAACTATTGCATCAGATGCACCATTTGAGTTACCTCTTGGGGATCTCAAACAGTGTGTGTGTTTATGCATACATAGCTCTCTACGTCTGTGTGTTGATACGTTTGCGTGTGTGTGTGTGCGAGAGAGAAACAGAGTTGTTGTCCACACTTCCACAGATGATCTGTGCTAATAAATTCTCACTATATTATTTTTAGGAGTACATTGTGTCACATCCCAAAAATAGTCAATAATGCAGCTCATGCAGTGATTCAGTTATTACCTCTAAATATATCTATTAAGCTGACAGCATGTCTGTTTTCCATTAGTGTCTTAGCTTTGCTGTGAGCATTTCATTTCTCCCTTTTTTACTTTTCCTCTGTCACCCCATTCACTTCCATTAGTGATACACAAAGATAGCAAATAAACATACATAATAACAGCAAATCTACAGTGGACCATGCAGCAGTTTGGACACACTGCACTCAAACAGAAAGATTGTATATAATAGTTGTATTCATGGTTAATTTGAGTGTTTTTTATCTTATATGCACACAGTAACAGTAATAACTGTACAACATAATGCAGTATATAATACAAATGTTTGTTGAGACTATCAGACAGTTGTTGATTGAACTCTGGTCTTTTTGGGGGCTGTAACTTGTGGTGGTGTTTAATACATTATAGCCTACTGTTAGGTGTTCCTGTCATTTTGTCCAACCCATAGGCCCGTATGTACAGAAGTGGATGAAATTACAATTATAGTTTCAGTTCACAGCCGTACTTTGGGTTCAGTCTAATAACCTAATTAAACTGCAAAACATTTTGACTAATCTAATCAAAGCAACATCAGAATTTAGCCACAATGTAGGTAACAGTAAGAAACCTGATCATATCCTGAGACACTAAACATATATGACATTTAATTAATCTGTAGGGATTCAGTGAATTGTCAAAGGACACTTCAGCAGAGCGAATGCTGGCTAATATACTTGAGCCTTCCTCCTTTGGTTAAAGGACAGTGTATTGAACCAGTAGGCCACCCTGATGTGCATGCACAAATTTTATTATTTATTTAGTACAAACAACAAAAATTGATTGATCCAGTGATTCATTATTGAAAGGCACATGCGGTGCACCAAGGTTAAAATTACTCAGACCTTTTCTTTCAGAACATGGCTGATGTTTTGAGAAATTAGATGCAAAAAATAGTTTTGTATTTGTGTATGCTGCAATTAACTGCTTTAAAATTCCTGTGTAATTCCTCTAATTTCACACGTACAGAGAGCAGATTTACAAAACTTTGAATTAGTATGCGATTTTTAGATTGTGAAAAAAAATTGCATATGAATACAAAATTCCATTAAAATCATGTTGTAATTAAAGGTACACGGTTTACACAGAGAATGTGTCTGTACGGCGAGGGTTTCCTACCTGGGGATTGAGACCCTCATGTGGGGTCATGAGATTAATCTAAGGGGTCATGAGATTATTATCAGGGTAGGACACAAGAAAAAGAAAAGTTCTGTTGCACAAAATTACATCAATTTTTCAGCCTTTTCTCTCATTTTTGCCTTTTTCCTTACTGTGTAGTTTAATATTACCTCTAAATCATCTAAAAATATTCAGGTCAAACGGTCTAAAAGGGGAAATCACTCTGAACTACTCACAACTCATACAACCTGTGACGAGGGGCCGCAAGTAGACATTGCTTTTTTTTAAGGGGTCACCAGCTAAAAAGGTTAGGAATCATTGCTTTGGCGCATACTGTAAATTCCTTCAGGCCTTTTTTCTGGCTACCCAAGTTCACTCACATACAAGCACATGAGCCAGTTATCACCCTGCCTGAGTTCATAGTCTCTTTCATGTACAGAAACTAAACACCATATAGTCTCATTCTATACATCGATCAATCATTATCTCCCTTTAACAAACTGAAGAGACACATTTAAATTCCTTATTACAAGGTTGAAGAACACTTATGAGCTGCATTACTGGTGTAGTGGTAATAATCCCAAAGAAGAAATTGTGTCACAAGAGTATTTTAGTCTCACTACAATCCTTAATCGTCCTATAGATAGATAGATATAGATTTTATTTATGAAACATCAAAGCCTTATTAAGAAATCAACAATGATGCCAGTCTGAGAAGTGGTGGCATCCAAAACATGGTCCCTACAACCTCTTGGGGTCCAAGAGGGAGCTGCAGGGGTCTCCATTAAAATGAATAATGGTTCAGTCTTGTGTCATAACCCAGTCAGCGGTTATCACCCAGCCCTATTTTCTTTGCACTTTTACACTTTTTCATGTAATATCAGAACTGTGATAGTTTGGGTGTTGTTTTGCAGACTTTTCCACACCTTTTCTAGAATAAGGGGAACATATAGATTTTTTTCTGTTTTCAACAAAAAGTATGCAAATTTTCACAAGACAGCACTTTCCACTGCCCACCGTCACCTCCCCACCCCTCCAGGGTTGAGGGTTACACACTAAATCAACGCCAATTTAAAAAGGCTCCTTGGGACACAATCTTATCAAATAGTTGGTGTCTTCTCTGTAATGCGGATCCTTTTTAGTAGCCCTTGACATAAAAAATAAAAAAAACTACACAAGTGCATGTAGTGTAACTTCTGCTGTGATCTCGCTGACAGCCTTGAGTGACTGGTGCGTTTTGAAGGCGGATGGGAGGCGGAGGAGTGTGTCCAATGGCGCGGCTGGGGAGGCGGTGTGTGGCGACAGAGAGAGGCGGGCTGCAGCAGCCAGCTGTTGGAAAGCAGCGCTCCTGAACCATCCGCCGCTACTGCACCAGGTGAATATCTCTAGCTACATCACAACACAAGACCAGAACACGAGGCAAGACTCCTGCTCACTGAGACATCTGCGTTGTTTTGTTTTGTTTTTATCAATCGCGACTTTTCCCGATTGATTGACCTCGATCAAGTGGGTGAAACAGAGAGAGAGAAGGAGATCGACAGCAGGTGAGATCAGATGTTTTTTGTTTTTGAGGCATGTGCGTGTAGTTTTTATAATATCCCTGTCGCTGAGGTTCCCTGTGTGGCTGAGTTACTGACAGCTGTGAGTGAAGTACCTGTTGCTGTGTTATTGAAAGCAGCCTATAGATGAGGCTATATTTGACAGGGATGCTTGGCAACTCGGGGACCAGACAGGCTATTCTTAAACGGTGTATTTTGAATGACGTCAGCAATTTATTAGGCCTAATTATCCGCAAACATTTTTTTAAGCTATGTATTTTTACAGTTTTTATTTTTAGCGCCGAATAGCTTGCATGTGCAAAATGAACCCGCGTCCTTTGGATGCGGACACATCCCATGACTCTTTGAGTCCATTCAGCACAGACTGGGTCGACTTTAAGAACCATCTCAGCTCAATCCCCCACATTTATTCTTTGTTATGAGTAGTAGCATAATTCCCCCTTTGAGTTTTATTGCCTCATTGAGATATGAGGAGCAAAATTACAATTTCCCACTTAGATAGCTAGATAGCTAGATAGATAGATAGATAGATAGATAGATAGATAAGCCAAGCCAGCAGTCAGTTGTTATTAAGGTGTGTCTCTTAGAGATCCAGTGGGTCAACTTTATAAAGTCATGAAAAACTTTTTTTCCCTCTATTCATGGAAAGATCAAATGTTCAGCTCGTTGCCCGCATGTACTACTGCTATTCTGGCTCTATCAAAAAATATCAAGGCAATTCAATTATCTCCTGTTAAAATTAGACAAATATTTCCTCACCATGGCTCTGCAAAGGCCCGGTGGGCGCATGAACCGTCTGACCCTGAGGATGACACACATGGAGAAACACACGTTTATTTATCCGGAGATACTGATGCTTTAATCTTTAAAAAAAGAAATACGTTCTTCAGCTTTGAACACAATCCTCAGTAAGAAATGAAGTTACGCGAGGGGATTCCTCCACTTAAAATACGTTTCACTTTTGATTTGAATGGGTAATTCTGTGTCCGTGACTTTTCAAACTTACAATTTTTGGGCATCACCCTTTTTAACTTGTGGTTTGGGAGGATTTATGTATTGGATCAAGCAAAAGTTCCAGTCTTCTATTTCTGGTCACCGTTCTGGGCCTGGTTTCACATTTTACCATCTTAACACAGGACTTTGATGTGGCGAACGCAGGAGTGACTAAAATGACTAAAACAGCGAAAACAAGGCCATGCACCAGCTCAGTTAGGTGTCACCCACACCGCTGCAGTACTGCAGCTGCAATTAGAGTTCAGTATATTAGTGTGATGCAGTAGTCACACTAGGTACAGCTTCTCTTTTCATTGTATAATCAATACATGACTGAAGAAAAAGTATGAAAAATAATATTTCAGTGGTGCAGGAACATGCTTAAAGAGAGTTAACTGAATGGATTATTGTTGGAGTATTTTACATTTGTTTTCACTTGGGGAAACTGATAAGACTTACTTCAGCCTCATTAATCTGGCTATTATATTTAGCCATATTTAACAACCAATACAGCAAATGGGCCTGTGTGATGGAGAAAATATGATTGGGTGTTCTGGGAATCTGCTTTGCCACCACAGAGTAAGCCATTAGCTTCTTTGGTTAATATTCTTGCACGTGTTTACCATGTTTTTGAAACATTTTCAAGCCATCGTGCTCTGAATGACTCATGGAAAGAAAACCATCGAAGCAGAACCCTCAATACTCTAGAAATGCCCTACTTATTTTTCCCTCCCCGTTCATGCATACAGTTGACTGCAGCAAGAAAAAACATCCAGTGCACCACATTAATATCAGAGTATGATCACAATAACTGATCAAACCTATTAGAATGATCTTGTCTGTTGATGCATAAGCTTTTAGTTTTCTGTGCATGTGCACTGTTGTCCCAGTGAGGTCCCTAGTGATTAGTCAGAAGCTCCCAGGGTATGTCAGAGAGCAGGCCTGCTGGGTGCTGTGCGTCTCCGCTCAGGTTTTTCCACTGTCTCGCCTCTGGGAAGGCGTCTGACAGAGGTGCTGTCTTTCCCTACAGAAGACCCAGGGGCAAGTGTGCAATTATTGCACTACTACAGGACACCATTCTGTTTTACATTCACATCTTATGATAGTACTTTTGGGACTAGTTAACGACATAAAGAGGTAAAAGAAATGATCTTCTACTTCGTTTAATTTCCACGTCTTCTCAGTGATGAGAGTTTGACCTTAGAGATGAAACGTCACAGGCAGTAGGTGTGTGTTAACTCTGGTGCATTCACAGACCTCAAATGGCAGTTGTCGTACGGGAAAACATCCAGAATTAGCTGATGTGTGAGGCACAGCCAGGCTTTTCCTGCCTGTGTCGGGCCTTTAGGCCTTAGACAAACCTACTAAACCACATGCAGTTCTATCGCTAACTCCACACCGTTTGGCTGAAGGTGTTGCTATATTTACCTGGCTAGTCATGTGCATTAACAGGGCTGTCTGAGGCGGTGATAGTCGTCGTTTGGTTATATCTGAGAGGAGAGGAACTTTCTGTAAAACCCTGAGATAAAGATCTTTCTGCCCTGTTTAGAGCATATGTCCCACTTCCCCCTCTTCTCACCATTAACATGCCTTGATGTGAGGTTAAATTGTCTCACTTCTGGTCCAAAAAACAGAACAATCTGACATGAGTTCAAGTCTTTGTGGTAGCCGAGTTGTTAGTTGCACAGACCAATGCTGGTTTTTGTGGTGCTTTACTTATAAGCGAGAGCTATTTGTCCACAGTGTGTCCTGTTTTACCGTAGAGACAATGGCAATGACGGCTTCACCCGCAGCTGTCAGTGTTGAGGTGTGTCTTATCTCTGCAGCATATTCGGCACAGTGGACATCACAGGACTTTATAAGGTAATAATGAGGGCAAAGAGGTGGATTCCTCCAGAAATGCCCCAGATGCCTGTGTGCCAAGCTTACGTTGAGGGACAGCGGGCACTTTAGGGGTCGTGGGAACACAGGCGCCATATCCGCTCAGGCACCATCAGGAGGGATGGGGAACTAAATATAGAGAGGTCCAATACATGTCCAGTATTAAGGGGAAAAACCAGTGAAAACTCCTCTGGGCTTTGGAGAAGCACTGTATGGTCAGGTCAGAGGAGTCAGACCACCACTTAATGTAGTCGTTTGACTGATAGTGGAGTGTAAAATGGAGATAACTCATGCAAAGAGCAAATTTATGTACGCATTTGATTTAGTGTTGTATGGTTTTGCAGCAGAGCCACTTCATGGCTGTCTCCCATAATGCGAAGAACGTCACATTTCTCTTTAGTGTCCAGCTCTATACGGTCCTGCAGGGGCAGGGACAGTAGCGGGGGTTTTCTAGACCAAGAAAAAAAGAAAAACAGCGGGTGTGAGTTTCAAAAATGGACATTCTCAAGCCAACCACAATCCATCCATGCCTTTGCCTTCTGCCCCTCCGAATCCTGCTTTTTTTTCTGACCTGGCTGTGCATGAGAGAGGAGTGGGTGGCTTTTAGCTTCAGACATCTTTCAAAAACACACCGTTTTCCTTCTACTGTTTGGTTTTTAGCTATTGCCTGCTGAACCTTTAAAAGGAGCTATCGACTGTATTTTTAACCCTGTCTCTTGGGGCTGTGCGGTGCAGTCGAGCACTGTGCTGCTGGCCTGGGGGTAACCCAGACTGTGGGGGTGTCAGACTGTGCGGACTGCTGGCCCAGCAAGGGCCGCTCTAACTTTAGACTGCATCGCCTCATGGTGGTAAAAATAAACACCCTGCCCTTACTAAGGGGGAAGGGACTTGAGTCACTTAAACCAAATGGATGACATTTTCCCACCAGAATTATTTGAACGTGCAGAGAAAGTACTATTGCATATTTGTACTGTTGTTATTGTAAAATGTAGATGCGTATATACAAGAATAAACTGTTCAGTGGCCACTGCACACAAATGCGACCTCAAGAAAAATTTTCACACAACTTCTATGTTCCTTAAACTACTGAAGGAAAGAAATATATTCATGTTTAATATCACATTTACTTGTTGATTGTAACTACAGGAGTATGAATGCATGCAGCACAAACATACTTTATTCTGCTACCGTAACATTGTTATATCTTCTTTTACAGGTGTCAGACGGCAGAAAAAATGGGAAGAAAGAAAATACAAATTTCTCGTATTCTGGACCAGAGGAATAGACAGGTGGGCCTACAGGCAATATTTTATTTATTTACAGGAAGAATCAAAACCTTTTTTTCGACGTGTATACAGTAGGTTTGCCTCAGTTATATTTAACGTAAGGAACATAGACATTAGTGCCTCATGTTTAGTGCAAAGAGAGCATAGGAGACGCAACAAAAAGTGGACTAAAATTGTCACATACTGTATAGTCATAGCTGAGAGTCTGACAGCAATGTGATAGTTACTGATTTGGATATAAAAATAAGTTTTGTGCATTATGCAGCAGGGACATAGCTCCCGGGGCTAATGTGTGTGCATGATTTCTTAATGCTGCAAGATTGTGGAGGATTTATCACATTATGATATCTGGAATGATAAGAGACAGTAGTGGGATCATAGTTATATTTTACAATAATTGTAGCATGCATGCTTCATTTTCACACTCAACATCGAGAGCCAAATGGATGTGAATGCAACATTGGGAGACTGTGAGACTTACTTTATCCAAGTTAGAGCTTTCTATCGACAAAAGGACACAACTGATACGATGACCCACTACTGTAAATTTAACAAAATCTGAAAGTGAAATTTAGTTCTGTGCCAAAAGGACAGTGATGACACTCGTGCTCTTTCACACTGAGCAAAGCAGACTGAGTACTCTAACAGAGCCGCATGGAAGGCGGAAATATGGTTAAAGCCTAAAAAGAAGATATATTTGACGGTACAGTAGGAGAAGTTTTTATCAGTTTGATGAAAGATGAATGTGATAATGCAGATTATTTATACAGTATAATCTTGACGTCAACTTCCAGTGAGAAGTGGCATGTATTTTTCTGAGTCGCCACAGGCTGAGGTAATGTGCGACACCGCAATGTGAGAGAAATGTTCACATCATGCGAGTAACCTGTTAATATGCCAATCAGTGCGTATGAAAAAACACAGCAAATGCACAAAAAAATCAGTGCAGACAACAAGAAAAAACGTATTAAACTGTGCTCAGACTGCTGGCAAATACGATTTGTTTCTCATATCTGATCTTTGGGGCCGAATGTTTTTTGGTGATAAGGTTTGTTTTTTGGGGAGTTTTGCCTTATCTGAATTGAAGGTCTGAGGACAGACAGTGTTGTATGCTGCACAGATTGTAAAGCCTTCTGGGGCAAACTTGTGATTTTAGGCTATATAAATATACTTGACTGCCAACACTGTTTTATATGTATTTGCATGTTTTTCCATTTTGAAAAGCATTTTTTTTCACCTCTACCTTTAGCTGTATTATTTTTAAAGAGCAGTAATCATTGATCTGATAGCAGAAAAAGGTTGTATTATAGGCTGATTATGTGGCAACTAATCCAAGTGGGTCAAAATGATTTTTTCTCCTGCAGACATATTCAAGTTCATACCAAAACCTTTTTACATATTTAACTTTCGATTGATCTAACAACTTGAGATGTGTATATTATTCTAAATCATCTGAAACTAAAGGTAAAATTTCACTAACCTGTGTGTTCTTTGTGCCGTAGGTGACTTTCACCAAGCGTAAGTTTGGTCTTATGAAGAAGGCCTATGAGTTGAGTGTGCTGTGTGACTGTGAGATCGCCCTCATCATCTTCAACAGCACAAACCGTCTGTTCCAGTACGCCAGCACAGACATGGACAAAGTGCTGCTCAAGTACACAGAGTACAGCGAGCCACACGAGAGTCGCACCAACACGGACATACTGGAGGTACTGTCAAGGTTGCTATTAAAGGAAATGACAGCAAAGCATGATTAAGTATTAACAAAATAACAAAATATAAAAAAAATATTTCAGAACAGGAAGCGTGAACATGAATTTCAGGTTGCACACTTTTGCGAAAAATGATGTAGATTCTATCATTGTGGGTAATTTTCCGTGTGCACTTTCTGTTCTGTATCAGACTCTGCGCAGGAAGGGCCTCGGTCTCGACGGCACGGAGCTCGACAGTGAGGAGAGCATGCAGGTGGCCACAGACAAATATCCTCTCAGCGAGGGCATGGATCTCTCTGTGGCTCGCCAGCGCTTCTATGTCAGTCCACGCACACTTCTGCTATTGTACATTAACCACACACACAAGCAGGAGCACGCACACGCAGAGCTGACCTAAAGTTAGTGTGTTTTAATGAGAATTCTTTTAATTCTCATCATTTAAAGAATTAATTTAATGATTAATTGATACAGCTCAAAATAACTGAGATGTCCAGAGACACAATATGATATTTTTTCACAAATTTTCCTCACTTCCTGTCTTTTGTTGGACTTCTTATGCTGTTATTATACGTGGATTTTACTCTTCAGACTCCATCGCTCCTCTCACCGGAGGCCCAGTATTTGGTGTCTGCAGGCTGTGAGAACGGCTTCCCCAACTCCTCCGGATCCAGCATGGCGTCCCACAGGCCTCCGGGCTTTAAATCTCTGAGCTCCAGACCCGGCTCTGCCAGCCCCGCTGCTCCACACGCACACACTGCATTCATGTCTCCACACTCAGGTAAGCAAAACTGGCCGGTGCCACTCTGTGAAACATTACCAGAATCATTTTAATGACAAAGATTTGCAGAACATACAGGCATGTCAGTGAAAGACTAACAGATGAAAAAGGCACCATGGATTCCACATACTTTACAGTAATTATCATTATTATGTATATGTGTGTATTACTATATACTATATACCATAATTGCAGCCAGAAATAGCACTTTTTATGACAAAGAGGAGTTAAGTTTAATAGTGAACCAAATCATCCAGTTTCTTCGATATGTTAATGTACTTTTATACTTGTTTACAGTTCTACTATTTGACTTCTCAGTCACTCTATGCCAATAAAAGAGTTTCATTACAAAATGAAATGTGCACAATTTGAAAAAATGTGAGTGTTATTATGAGAAAGTGGTCGCTGCCATTAAATTAAAACTCTCCACTGAATGGAAAACACTTTTTTAATTCATCAGCATCGAAGACATCAGAAACTCACAACTGTCCATTTACAAAGCGCCGGCGTTTCACGGAACATTTGAACATTTTTCTGCTGATAAGTAGATTCAGCATGAAAATCCATGAAACGCTCCTCTTCTTGCTAAATGCTCACTGTAAAATACACATGTGTGCTGTCAACCTTCTGTGCAGCTGGCTGTGAACTCACAGGAAGCGTGTGTGTACGTGCATGTGTGTGCGCACTAATCCACACATGCAGTCGGTCTGTTTTGTGAAACTGGCTCTCCACCAGTGTAACAGCGGCTGTAACCAGTTCTGTGGTTTCTGTACAGAATGTATCACACCT
Organism: Oplegnathus fasciatus; assembly: GCA_003416845.1. NCBI lineage: Eukaryota > Metazoa > Chordata > Actinopteri > Centrarchiformes > Oplegnathidae > Oplegnathus > Oplegnathus fasciatus. The sequence continues at coordinate 924,971 of NTHP01000087.1, read as the reverse complement.
GCCAGTTGTGTCAGACCTCTTTTACAGTCTTAAACTATTTGGACGCACTATGATGTCATTAGACACTGATCATTGACAGTCATAGTATTTTTAAATATATTTTTCTAATAATTGACACTGATTTACTGATTTACAATCACGTCAAAATGGCATCTGTCAGATCATCAGTACAGTAGAATATATTACAAATATTAACACAAACTCGTAAATGATAGCTGCCCACTGGCCCATAAAGTTCAGATGCTAATTCAAAGGTCAAACTAAAAGAAGAAGTTCATTTTTATCACACTTGTACACAGAAACAGAGGGAGGTGAAGAAAGTATCACAGAGAATAAATTATTCTTCTGTGAGTGAAACAAGCTCACATCTCTTTTCACTTCCTGCTCCTTTCTTTCACTGTGTAGGTATCGGCTACTCCGTGTTCTCCCATGGCAACCTGAATCGAGCTCTGGACATGAAAAGCCCTCCTCCTCTGAACCTGGGTGGTGAAAACCTGCGGGGAGATGCTGCTAATCAGGGCATGGGGGCCACACGTGCTAACCACAGCTCTGCTGTAAGTAGCTGTTACTATCCAGTGTGATCTACACTAAAAGGTGTTAGTGTCAGAGAGTCTCTCACAAACATGACATTCATATTCATATTTTATGCAGTACATATGTAATACTGCCACTGTGTCACTACAAACTTGAGATTTTTAGTTTGACTTTATCTCTTTTCCTGTTTATCAGAGGGGCGTCTTGTACCAGGGCCTGCACAGCAGCAGCTCCATGGTAGCCATGGGCAAGGCAGGGCTGCTGGGTCACAGTTTGGGAGGCTACGGCCTCCCTGCTCATGGAGCCTCTGGTACGTCTGCTGTGTAACATCTATTTTATGGTAAATTAGGGTGAATAGAGACCTGAATTCAGTAAGAGTGCTAAATGTAAAAGCTGTTTCCCCCTGTTTCCAGTCTTTGTGCTAAGCTAAGCTAACCGGCTGCTGGCCGTAGCCTCGTGCTTACAGTACAGAAATGCGAATGATATCAATCTTCTCATCTAACTCTCAGCAAGAAAGCAAATAAGTGCATTTACCAAAATGTAGAACTATCCCCTTATAGTGAAGATATTCTATCCTATCATTCACTGACTCTAGTTTATTAAAATCCATCGTAGTGTCCTCTTTTTTTCATCTTTTAATTTATATCCATGTCTCTTCTTTCTTTCCAGAGTACAGCCAACCTGGTTTTTATCACTCTGTTAGTCTACAACGAGGAGCAGTGAACCCCTGGCAGCCAGCACAGCCGCCTCAGGAGCCCCATGGGCCTCATATAAGCCCGGGGTAAGGATATTAATGCGTGATATGGTACCTCTGTGTGGATAAAATATGGAAACATGACGGAGAATTGAATCCGCACACCGCACATTTTTTATTCATTCTTGCTGTGCAACGTTTCGATCAATCAGATCTTCATCAGGTGCAAAACAGCACTAACAAACATCACATTTTATATGCAGTAGCTCAAAATGATGGCAATCATCAGCCCAAGGCAACCATAAAAGTGGCTTCAGAAGACAATGAAGTTATCATTGACAGCAGGTGTCAACAACTGGAATGCAGAACAATATGATAAACAGACAGAACAACAAAAAGGAAAAGAACAAAAATACATGAAAAAAACAATATAATCAAAATAAATGGAGTGAAAAATAAATAAATGAAAACAAAGAAAGGAAAAAATTAAAGAAAAAATAGAAAAGAAAAAGAATAAGAAAAATATTAAGAAAATTCAAGAAAATAAGAAAATAAAAACAATGAAAAAATATTTAAAAAATAAACAAATAATAAGAAAATAATAGTTAATAGTTAATTAATTGAAATTAAATATATAAATAAATAATAAATACATAAATGATAAAAACATAATGTGTGGGGGGAAAGAATTGTCTTTTGAGGTAATTTTCTCCATAAAATATGAAATCACACATGTTTGTATGTTTTTGGGTAACATTTGGTTTTTCTACTGGTTTTATTTGGCTTATTGTTGTTTATATGTAGGGATCAGAAGTATCCTTATTGTAACTGTTTAATTCATGATGCTGGATTAATTTCCAATGCCACATTTACAAACAATATTTTCACTGATTTTTATTGCATCAAGTAGTCATCAAGCTGCACCTGATGCATTTCTTTTGTCTTTCCTCTTGTTGTTTCCAGGATGTCCAGTGGAGGGTGCTCCTTCCCCTCCCAGTCTTGCTCCTCAACCTCTCCACATCTGCCCTCCCTCAACCTCAGCATTAAATCGGAGCGGAGCTCTCCTGAGCACATGTCCTCGCCCACCTCCCCTCCTCTACACCACCTCAGGCAGCACTCTCCAATGAGCAACCCCGATTCAGCTCGCCATACCCCTCCGGAAGCCCGTCCGGCCAATGAGACGAAGGAGTTTCCCAAAGCCAGCTACCCACAAGACGAGGAGGAAGGAGGGCAGCCGCTCAGGCAGTTAGAGATAAGTGATGGGTGGCAGAGATAGCTGGTTGCTGCCGTCTAACACCATCTCCCATTCAATCAGCTATCTTCCATCAAAACCAGTCGTCTCTTACACACACACACACACACACTCACACAGATATAACACAGAAGATAGCGAGATGGGGTCGATTTGTGGAACGCCTCTCTTTGTCTCCTCACACAGAGCTGGTCTCTCCTGGGCGATGGAGAATTTTCTCTGCATCACTTGATTGATCCCATGTGGAGACAGATGCATACAGACATTTGCTTTTTGTTTGGTTAGGTTTAGTTTTTCTGTGTGGAGCAAAAATACAATTTGAAACGTGTTAGTTTTGTTCTGTGACTTTGTTGAAGTTAGCTACAGCAGCACATCGGGACCAGCTGAATTTCTCCCAAACTGCAAAACCGCCTTGGCCTTTAGCCCAAAATCAGGGACACGGTCTCCCCACATAAAACTAGTTGGAAATCACCCGTCACTGGAGCCTTGGCCTTTTTTTTAAAAATACACTAGGGCATTTTAGGATAGAGGATAAGTTAACATGTTTTCAAGTCTGTCTTAAAACAACTCTTTTGTGTCCATATGTACATTGAAATAGTTTTTGTTCACTGTAATTGTTCATCCTGTCCTTACTGGCCCTGAAAAGATCCCTTCATAATATATATGATATATATATATTATTAAGATTATTATCAAAATATACATAATCTAATATAATGGGGGACAAAATCTATACTCTTTATTCTACGCAAAAAAATGCAGTCTAAAATTTAGCCAATAGAAGGCTTCAGTCTGAATCAGTCAAATCAAGTTAAAATTGAGTCTTTTTAGTCCAAAATTCCTTCTCTGTGTGTCATTGCTGAGCTTCAGTGGAAGAATAGTCAAGTCAAGTTAGTGTGTAGAGTACAATGTCAAACAGAAGCAAGTACGAAGTATAGAGCAACACAAAGAGGGAGTTTTGTGCTTGATTTGTCCAACTCATATTAGCTCCAGATTCACTTAAGAATGCATTTTTGCACAGAACGAGGACTCTGAATTTTGTCCCCCATCTCTTACTGTACATCGGAATCACATTAAGCATCTTCAGGACCAGTATGGACAGGAGGAGCTATTACAGCAAACCAAACCAAAAACTGTTTCAATATATGGACACGGGGGTGTTGTATTAAGACAGACTTGAGTAAATGTGAACTTGTCCTTTAAAATTCTGGGCATCAGTGTGTCTCAGGGACTTGGATGATGGTTTCTTTGGGAAGTTTAAAAATGGCTTCTTTCTGTGTTTGTTTGTAAGACTGTAATTTTGGATAAGCTAAGCTTTAGTTGTATTGTTCCTCTAAATAATGGTAGTTTCCTCTTTTTACTTTAATCAATCAATAACAAAAGTTATGGCTGTCTACTTCAACTAAAGACCAAAGTGTATTAATATTGTCCCTATGCACTGCAATCAAATACTGCAACAGCCAAAGACATTATGTGTGTGTCTATATTGGGTCTAATTTGATTTAAGTAATATAAAAATTGTATCAATTATTTTCTTTACTGAAGGGCTTCATTTAGTAACTGCATATTGTAGATATTATTACTGCCATCATTGTCTTATGATATTTAAAAATATATGAGACACTGTGTAATGAATGAGTCTAAATATTCATAGGATATTTCAAAAACCCACAAATTACATTTTTTTTATTGAGGGATGTTTGGTTTTCATTATATCTTTTAATTTACTTTGCACTGTATTTTTGTGCACTGGATTTCTGTGTGTTTTAGTTTTGCATATTCAACTTTTGTTCTGCGAGTGACAAAATATACTTTGAATGAATTTCCACTTATTGTCCACAAGGGGTCGTCTTATTTCACAAAATTTTGATTCGAATGAGAGAGTGCAGACCAGGGAGGACCAGCCTAAGCTATTGGTGATTAATTATCTAATGAATCTCTGTGACAAGACACAGGTTCAGTGGTTCGCCCCGAAGACATTTAACAAATACATCGTGACAAACTCTGCGGAGATTCAGTGAGCCGGCCGGTGGAGGTCTTCAAGTTCAAGTGCTGCTGTGGAATTAGCTCTTTTTTTCATTTTTTATGCAGTTATGTGGTTTAATATCAGCATGAAAAGCCAAATTATCAGTATTCTGATGGTTGGGTTGAGTTTTTATATGTTTGCTGAACGCTTCACTAACAGAACAGAGATTTTTATTTGACATTTGATTTGTTGTGATTCCTTTTAAATAAAACCGGTTTGATTTGTACGTTTGCCTTGGCTCTTTTCTTCTACAAAGGACATTTAGTTTATTATCTTTCTTTTGAGAGAAAAATGTGACTTTGTCGCCACAGTTTTTTTCATGTACGTTCAATCTGAAGACAGATAAAATGCCGTCCGCTGTGCAGCTATCAAGCTTTCATGTGTCCATATATTTAGTCTTATTCACCTCCGTTCCATCTTTTGAACACACACACTCCCTCATTATCATGTCTGGCCCTTGTCAGGCAGCTCACCACGCAGCCACCAAACGAGAGGAACAAGAATGGACCACTTAAAAGCCTGGAGACCTTTATGTCTTCAAAAAATACATTCAGCACAAAAAGGCTCATTTCCACAGCTGGTTGTCTCACAGTAACTATGCCAGAACGTTTCCCAATGCTACAGCTAGGGAGCATTTCAACTAAAAGCAGAGTCGAGCCCTGGTCCATCGCTGTCGTCTCTCCTCCCTAAATGAAAAGAGACTCTCACTGGGGTCATGTCTGGTCCTCTCCCCTGGGACCAGGCCAGCCCAGTCTGTAGGGCATGTCTGGGTCCTGCACGCACACATACACACACCCTGGTTTCTATAGCAACCACAGCCAGCCATGGCTGCCTGGCTTGGCCCGCTGCAGTCCACAGATCAGACTGAGGGGGCCTGAGGCCTCCAGCACAGATGCACATAATTAATGTGATTATATAGATATGTCAACCTTGTCGCCTTTCAGTTCATTGGGCCGGACGCTCCCACAGACCTGTCACAGGCTCAGAGAGGAACACGGCTCCACTGGTCCTGCTAGGTGAAGGTGCTTCTTCCAACTGTGCAACTTACACAGCTCAAATTGTACTCCTCAATCATGTCATCTCACAATAACAAACACATTTTCCCTGAATTTTCTTTAATCACGGTCAAGAAAAAATGAATCCCAACCTTCAACGTCCCAAAGCTAAATCTCAAACAGCCATAATATATGAGATGTCAGGAGTGTTAACCGGTACCCTCCCAAATGTCTTCACTTCACAGTGGCTTTGTGATTGTTGATATCCTCCAGTGAAGCATGTCCCAGTGCGCATAAAAAGACAGCGAGGTGGCCATCCCTCCCCAAATTGGAGAAGCTTTGTGGCTTTTGATTGGACGTGGAAGTCAAACGATATCACCAATAAATCATGTCGACTTTCAGACAAAGAGCCTCTCCAGTCTCACTCTGGTGAGAGGTCACGTTCCTTAACTGTTGTTACACGACTGGCATGTGAATCTGAATGTTTTGATAATGTCATGAAGCTTATAAATCCAGTTTGAATGTTGTTGCTTTTTTACTGACAAATGGAGAGTATTTGGAAGATTTCCAGAAAACAGAACAGTTTCTACGGCTAAGTTGAGCATCCACAAACAATATTTCTTCCCAGACTCTTGAGGGGCATCAGGTTCATAGTAATCATCAGTGATTAAAGAATGATCTTCTCAGGAGGTTGGGGGTCAGAGATCAGGACCTGGCACAGCGGCGAGACACTCTATTGTCATGCATGATGTCTTTTGTCAATTGGAGCCCCGATTTTTAAAAAGGAAATGTTTTATCGGCAGTGTCTCCCACGCTCCTCGAGGGAAAGCAGAATTAAGTGGGAACATCAAACTGACATGAGACTGAAAATAACAAATGTTTTATTGAGCCACACAAACAAAATATTCAGGTTACAGCCAAAAGTTTGCACACCATGCATTCAGAAAATCTCAAAAAGCAAAATTTTTATATGAACTTCACAGTATAATGATTTCAGAGCATTCAATTTAAATACTAAAAAAAAACCACACACACTAAAAATCAAAAACGGCCACAAAGAGAATACAAAAATGTACAGAATTACAGCATCTGTATCATTTCCAAATAACAAGTTATTTGAGGCAATGTATCATAAATAAATAAATAAAATCCACTGACGCAAAACTGATTCTAAGTCAGCTTTGATTAATCTTACATGTACATGACTGATTGGCTATAAAAACCTAAAAGCTGACTGACGCTAATTAAGACACTGCAACTAAAAATGTTGCCAGTGAGTAGTGTTTGAAAATAAAAGGAAAAACAGAAATGTGTTTGGAGTGTTAATTTTATCTATCAGCAAATTCTATTTGTTCTAAATACGCATGATCAGGGAGGAAGGAGATTTGAAAATTCACTCAAAATCCCTGAGCTCCCAGGCACTTAGGAGTTCTGAAGCAAACTCTTCAGATAAAAGCAACAGCTCTTCAGTTCTTGGCTAACACACGGCCGCAACCACACAGTTTTGATTCACCTTCAACTGCGTCTAAATCAATAGGATGGATCTGAGCTTTACTACTTATTTGCGATCAAAACGTTACAGCAGAAAAAGACAACAAAAACCATTTAGCACTCTTGAATCGGTTCCTTAAGGGGGACAAAAAGAGTCCCTCACAAAAATAAAACGTCTTATCTACACAGGGATTAAGCACTAATACTTACCCCGGTACCAGTTAAATATCTTATATGCAGCATTTAACAATGTTCTACTAAGAACTATTCAGGTAACACTGGCATAGATACATCTGAAAAGTTGCAGGAAAATGTTCTGCTGAAGTAGCTGGAAGATGAGCAGGGGCCTGTATCACAACGTGACAGAAGCGGGTTAGCTGGATGTCTTCGAGCTTAACTCTTGTTTTCTGGGTATCACGAAGTTGTCTCGCTTATAACTGGGGTACATCACCATGTACAGCCATGTGTCCACTCTAGGTTTAAAACAGGACTTAAGACAGGTCAGGTAGACCTTATCAGGCATTTATTTCTTTTTGTCGTCGTCTTCTTCTTTGTCTATCTGTACTTATTCTATCTACTTTAGCAGCAGGAGGAGCTGTACTTTAACCATTTTTAAGTGTTATAACTCAATAGCTTGTTTGCAATGAGACAAAAGGGCAACATGTTGAAAATGCCAGACATATTTAAAAAGGCCTATTTCTTACACTTATTTTTAGCCTTACTTGGAAAAGTTGGAAATGATTCCTCCTATTTCTGCAGCTTCTTATCTTATTCTACTTGTGTGATCATACTGACTATTTCATCTCGCTGAATATCATCTTTTGCTACCTAATTTCCCTGTGGGTATCACTGCGTCATATTAAGTATTCCTTTGCACTTACGTACTTGTTTTTTTGATGTTCATCTAATTAAAAACTCTGCCGCTTAGGCGTGAACGCACCTGTACCTGGATCAGTAAACCCAGAGTTAACTGAGCCACTTGATTACCAGCTTTGTGATATGGGGTTATCAAGGATTGTTTGACTCAGTGAAGCCAGGTGTCCCAAGGAGAACCAGACTAAGCTGAACTTGCTTTGTGATACAGGCCCCAGTTCTCTCTGTACATTTGTGTTATTGATACCAGTATCCTGCTGGTCATAAAAAGTCATAAGGGCAACAAGGTAGCCAATATTGCAACAGACAGTGCCCATCACCTGTCAACTCTCAACAAACCTTAAACAAAACTTCTGTTACAGCCAAAAACAAGGCGCATTCTGTCTGTGGTTGTGTGTTTTAATGAAATGTCCCTTTTGTTGTCTGCAGCTCCTCTTTGCAACACCGTAACAACAACAACTGAGGGCTGTGGTTGCATTGCTGAACAATATGGCGCTCTGTTTTCCACAGTTAGTTCTGCATTAGGTACTGGTGGAAGTAGATACCAAACAGAGAGCTGATGACCTGGCAGGCAGCCACCCACCACGTGAGGAAGGCAAAGAAACCTCGGAAGAAAAGTGGAGTGAGGACGGACCGCAGTGCCGTGAAGGCCTCCGAGAGGCGTGCTACCGTGGCCTGGATGTCCTCCTCCATATCCTCCATCCCCTCTTCGTCTTCATCGAGACCACCGGGCAGCACGGGCGCTGCTGTGGGCATCACCAGTGCTGGTGTCACCCCGGGAGTCTCCTCTGCAGCGGTCCCCCAGGAGAAGTCCCCTACAAGATCGGTAGAGATCAGTCAATATTTAGATTTTACCACTGAACTTGGAGGAAAAACTTGACATTCACTATGGATGTTTCTAAAATTTAACTCCACTGTAGCTACAAATATTTCAATGTGACATTACAGGAATAGTTCGACATCTTGGGAAATATGCTTTACCACTCTCATATCTGTCTGGTAAATATAAGGCCACAGCCAGAAGCTATCCAGGTTAGGAACAGCTAGCCTGGCGTTGTGCGTAGGTAACAAAATCCACCTACCAGCACCTCTAAAGCTCACTAATTAACATGTTATATATATATGTTTGTTTACATACTAAAACCGAAGTGTAGCAGTAGCCGTTTCCCCCTGTTTCCAGACTTTATGCTAAGCTGTAGCTTCATATTTAACAGACAGATATTAGAGTGGTATCGATCTTCTCATCTAACTCTTGGCAAGAGAGCGGATAAACATATTTCCCAAAATGTCAAACTATTCCTATGAGTCTAAATTGGATCAAATTGATCTTTATGTACAAACGCATAAAGATCAAGTGTGGATTCTTCCTCTAATGGTTGTGATGACGGTGGTGGGGGTATTTTACTTACCTAGTGCCTTGAGTGCCAGTGTGGAGAAGAGGATGAGAAGAATAGGAAGCAGATACTGGAGAGTAACTACAGTCAGGTAGCAAAAGATACGGGTGACCTGAAAAACAGCACATTTATTCTCAGTTTACACATGCAGTTAGGGAGTTTTCATTTTTCAAATATGAATATAAATTAAAATATCTAACCTTCCTCTGAATGTCAATCGCAGCAATACGTCCCGCCTCCTTCTTCATCTGCTCCACCCACTTCTGAGCCAGATTGAGGTAGGCCTGCATGTGGTAACGAGTCAGTCCTAGCCGCAGCACGCACGACACCACGATGATCCACAGACGCATGCTGTCAAACGCTGCACTGGAAACTCTGCAGGTGTGAGATTAATAGAGGATCAGAGAAAGTCAGGACTGGCAGAGTGCCCACTATGTGCCATTTGGAGAACACCTTGCATCACTGGCCAATGTCTTGTCTGTCTTCAGAACTGAGAGATTAGTTGTAGTGGATACAATAAGGAAATATGTTTGTGCACTCACATTGTGACAGAGGTCTTCCCCATAGGTGCATTGGCCAGGAAGTCCCTTGCAATGGGTTTCACCCATAGAACCAACACAATGACTGGAGACAGGAAGCTCATGTGCAGCAGAATCCTGCAGGAAACATAAAGGACATCGAAGAGAGCTAAATACTGCTTTGCCAAAATACGTTTTTGATAAGACATGCAGTTCCATTGCTTGTTGCAGTATTAAATGTATCAGTTCTTACTGGATGAGTGGGCGGTCTGAGTTCATCTGAACAGCATCTAGATGAGTCTGAGCCAGTCGCAGGCCAGGGAAGGCCAGGAGAGCGCCAATGTAGGCACAGACAGCAGCCAGACCGAGCTTCACTGTCAGCTTGGTCACTGGGATTCTGAAGGGAGTCAAAACAACAACCAAAGGTTAACTCATATATTTGTCAAGTAAAATCTGTTACTGGCTCATGCACAGTACTTAACCAAGGCGGTGTCCTTTATGCATGATGCAGTGTCAATCAATATTAAATTTAACACACCTTCTTCCTTAAGACAACAACGTAGTACCTCAGTTGTAAGTTGTCTTTGCAGGGACAGATACTTACGACCACTCAGCGTAGCCCTGCTGTTTGGCAAAGACTTCCAAGTTGTCAAAGAGGCTGGAAAAGCCTGACTCCAGGCCGAACTCCAGGTAGTCCTCTCTGACCACCAGCACCAGCATGGCCACCAGCAGAGACAGAAAGCCAAAGGCAAGGCACACCGAGCGCTCGCCGCCCTCTTCAGAGCGGAAGTAGTGGCTCATCAGAGTGTGAAGGGTCTTTCTGAGGGTTGCGGGTTAAATGAAAACAACCAAGAGGCATCCAGTCCAAGGTGCTCCATATATCTTAGTGAGACCACTTTATCTTTAGCTTATTAACTAGTTTTTTGCAACTGTTCCCAGACACTTAATCATGTTTGTAAAATAATCAGAGACTGCAGCTGTGGAATGAGATAATTCCGTTTTGTCGGATCAGTCAGTACGGATGTTTACAGACAGTCATCACATAAAGTGACTTTACAGTTGAAGGATACAGACTGAAGAGAACAGTCAGGACACACCAGATGGCTCCGATATTGACCTCTTTTCTGGCATCTACAACATTGTAGTAACACTCAGTGAACAAGAAGACACCCGTTGCGTAGACTGCAAAATCTATCAGCCACTGGTACTCCAGGAAAAAACGCAGCACTGAAAGTAGAAACGAGAAAACGAAAAAACGTTAGTGCTCTACCTGTTAATTAAAACTATGATCTGCGCATTGCTTTGAGAATATAAAACAATGCAAATACTGTAAATGCATGTTGGGTCAGCTGCGAGTCAACAGCTGAGCTTGAGCAGCGTTTGTGCTTGCACAACGTCATTGTGGTGCAGATAAAGGAATGTTTGTTTTACCGAGGGCATCCATGGCGTTGACTGGAGCTTTCTCCAGGTGAAGGTCGATGTCTTTGGGCACAGTGAGAGGCTTGCTCTCGCCATTCTGTCTCCTAGAAATCAAACAAAGAAAACACATGACCATGTTAAAAAAAAAAAGTCTTCTGTTATTGAGTTTTACAAGAAGAAAAACTGACTAAGACCAGCTTTTCTGGAGTAGCCTTTTTGCTCAGAGGTAAAGTACAGCACTGGCAACAAAAGGTAAAACTCTGTGGCTTTATTTCAGAGAGTGCAAAGATCTATACGTTTGATTTTCTCCAAGCCAGTTTCTTCCTCTAGGCAGCATTACTTTGATGTGACTCTTTCCTGCAGTATCAGACCCTCCCCCAACTCCCACCTGTCTCTCCTGCTCTGTTTGGGCATCTGTTTCCCCGCCAGTGCACACAGCTCTCCTTCTGACGGGTGTTTGAACCGGAACAAACTGGAAGGAACGACAGGCACATGTGTGTAAACACTGCACAGCACATTATGTGTACAATATAGAGCCTGATTATAAGGGTGAGACTACCTGCCACTGCAGAGGAGCCAGCGTGCAAATGAGCAATGTGGAGCCATCCTCTGCATTATGCTGGCAGCCAGCAAGCTGACCACCAGCTGAACTCCCATCAGCGCCTGCCAGAGCAAACACACACATGTTTAAGAATGAGATCCACCATGAAACTCCCATTTTGCACATGAAAACAGTTAAGTGTCAGTAGGCAATGCACCACAGACTGTGAGAGAGCATCTTGTCTACAACTGTGACAGTCAGTCAAGACAGTGTTTCGTGTTTAGTCGGCATACAAGACCCAAGAAAGTTTCAAGAACAGGGAGCTTTTGCTTGCAAAGGTAAGTTAGTCCAGGCTGCGGTAGAAGCTAAGTCACATAGCATAGTAAAAAGCTACCAGTAGCAAGAGATTAACTAAGTTCTGCAACCTTAAACATAGGATGTGTTGAAAGCCCCTGCAAAATGAATAAAAGTTAGCAAATGGCTATCGTGCTAAATTTAGCCAAACTTCACCACCTGTCAGTGCTGCTGCAAGCATTAGCTAGATAGCTAGCTAGCTAGCATTAGCACACTAGCTCTCTTAGCAACCAATACAAGCAAAAATGATCTCGCTGGCGAGTTTTACAGCACTTTGTTAAGATTGCTGACTACATGTAAATATACAGGGACGTGAGGGAAGTTACCATCTCTTCTCTCGAAAGCTGTGGTTAAAACCAGAGCAGCTGCCGGAGCTTCTTCACGTGCAGGAAAGTCTTGACAGCTGAGCCAACTGACATGTGAAACTGCTCAGTGTCCCGGATGTAGTAGTGGAGTCCCGCGCTGCCTTCAGGTGCTTCTCGAAAGCTCTGTAAATTTGAAAACTACTTGTAATTTCTAGCAGCACACAAACCGCTGCTACTGCTTCTTCTACCAAGAGGTGGGAAGTATTTTAACATTACTAAAGTGCTGTAGTTATTTTTGAGGTACCGGTATCTTGTCTGTCGAAAATATCTGGACCTATTTCAGACTGAAAACATGAGGTATGATCAAACTGCGTAGTGGCCTGTGACGCAGATGTAGCAACATCTGGACCATCTACTGCTGTCAGGTCAACATGTAATAATTTCGCTTTTCTGAAAGGGACCTCAAATTGATTTCTTATGTCTGAAATTTGCTGATAATATTTGTTGACTTCAGTTTGGATTGACAATATTAACAATTTTAATATTTTGGACCTTGTTTTGGACCCCCACAACACACTTTTACAGTTTAATTTAGATATACCCACTAAAATCACTAAAAACAGTCCTCTTATTATACAGCCGCCATTTTTCAGATGAGCGAAGAGAGGACTTGATAAAAAAGCTGATATGCTCATCTAGGTTGCTTTCAGTTAGGCTACTCCCGCGCTCACAGCAATTAAGCTTAAAAGTGTAGTCTGCAATTCTAATCCAGTACACTTTTTGTCAAATTCAGCGAATATCTCCTCACAGTCCACTAGCTGTCCCTTGTGTGTGTGTGTGCTGAAAAAAAAATCCGGTGTTCATACACAGCCCTGAGTGGCTCGGACCGAGCCATACAACTCGTGCTCGTGCACAGGACAACAGTTTGGACAACAGCAAGTTTGACCGCGGGATCATTTGTGTTTATTGTGAATATTTGCCTCTCCATCTGTCTCCGGTGAGTGGCAGTTTTTTAATTGGTGTGTCAAAATCAATAAATATTCACTGTATCTAGCAAGTCACATGTCGGCTGAATTAATCTGGCTTACTACAGCGGTATGATCCCAAAATAAACAGATTTTGCTGTTTTTATTTAATTGCAATAAACGGATCAAAAGGATGCTGAAATAACTACATCATGATGCCGACTTGTAAGAAGTTTGAATTCATGCTTTGTCAGGTCTGTCCGCAAGACCACAAGCAAACAACTTTTAAAATGCTTGTTTTCTGAATAAAGTTCGGATCGATTACGGCTCTCCAGAATCGTAGACTCCACCTTTAATGAGCAGCAGCCAGTGCTTTGAAGACTTTCTTTGCCCCATTTGTAGCCTCTCAGGCTCAAAGAGGCTACTGCAGCCTGACAGGAGGACTGCAGGCAAGACTCTGGGCTGTGTATAGTCAATATTCTCCTAAAAAGATGCAAGAATTGAACATCATTCAAACGTAAGGCTGTAAGTAGTGTATCCTACTTGTGCTGTTTGTAGTAAACATCCATATATTTATCTTAAAGTATGTGGCTTCTAATAATGAAAACCAAATGTGATTTTAATGTGCATTAGTGTATTAATACTACTACAATGAACACATCATTTGTGATTTATGATAAGTCCCAATAATGTTTATTTGCTAGATTGATATAGGCCTAAATATAAATTTAGCTTAACAGCATTCAGCTCAATGTGTCCCTCCACTTATGAAACCAAACCTACGCCCTTGAGTTTAACAACTTTGTTGAAATCGTTTAAATATCCAGCAAATGAACACAATCAACAGTGAAAAGCTCGCTGGTCTCATCAGCTATCCTCAGTCTCAATATTCACTCCTCATACGCAGTATTTCTCATGTTCGTGAAGGCAGCCACATAGGATATTATTATGATATTAAAAATATCATTGAAATAGATTAATTTTCCATAATATTACTTTTGGACATACAAAATTAGTCTGAAAAACACTGAATAAAGAAAACATGAAAATATAAAGTATATGTAGACTATTCATGTATCCAGTAGAGCAGTTTTAATTTCACCAACATGTTCTTCATCTCTAATTAAAATGTTAAATTTTATCCGTCTTAGTTCCTTGTTCTTCCTCAATACCCCTGAACACCTCTGTGAGATCCTCCCGATGATAATCTCCAGGTTTCATGCTTCCACCATCCTGTATCTTAACATTTCATTGGATGAAAACAAACATTATGCAAATGGTGAAGCTTAAAGTCTCAGATATGCTCCTCTTACTCCCTACTTTGGCATTAAAACACACAGACAGTGGGGAGGGGGAGAGGGGAAGGGGGCACACATTTTGATGTAATCATGAACTGAAGTATTATTTTTCCATTTAGATGGATAAGAATAAGGAAATACTTTATAATACCACCGTGGTTGTCTTCCTGTAGACAAACTTTACATCTTTGTATTTTGTCGCTGTATTATGTTGTATGGTCTCTGAGCTTCAGATTATTATAAACCATGAGGTGTTTGAGGAACATTGTGGTGGGAGGACGACAGCTCTGGGTGCACTGATGCATCCTCTATGTGTGGTATGCTTGGTCACTCAGGATGAGAATGATTGTCCACACACACACACACACACACTGGCCTGTACGTGCATTATAATGTCAGCTCATCCTCTGTAAAGCGGAGGCCCGTATGCCTCCAACAGTGCAGACTTTTTCCAACATCACGCCCTCTTAAAGATCTTTAACCAAAACCATTCACCACATTCAAATCTGTGTTTAGCATGTGCGTTCGTGTTATTTGGGTGGTCCGCTGAAGTCGATTGAATTCCAACTTTCTGCTAATTGGTGGCACCCCTTCTGCTGAAGATGTGTCTGATCCTTTACCCCGTGAATTTGCGCACAAGGGCATGACATTTCAATGAGAGCTGTGAATTTGATCAAATGGAGCTTTGTGCGATGAAGCAACAGCATCTCTGGTGGGCATGTATGCACCACCGGGCAGGCATCTGTAAACATAAATCACATGGAATGAGTTGTTCAGCTCAATATAAAACTCTGTGTGGTTGTTTGATCTTGATTAGTCTTGTTGATGCGACTCCAGCGTGTGCCCTGAGGCAATTAGTTCGTGATATTCTGTGCATTTTAATTAGTATTTCACTTTTGCATATCACCTTTAGAAAGAAATAAAGCCGCTTGTTTCTCCATCTCTTGCTGCTGCTGAAGATAAAGCATACACGGTATGTATGGACTGATGTGATGATTATATGAACTCTTTATGTGTGGATAGCGCAACATAGAGCAATGTGTGTTGTTTTATTCATCGTCATAACATCATCCTAATATCATCTGACATGTACTTTTTTTAAAGCCAGCATTTGCCATCGATCACGAGCAGCAAAAAATATACAAAAATAAGATAAATATTCTTTACATTTGCTCAACATCTCAGACATTAAAATGTCAGCCACACTGTGAGAAGAAATGTCTCTGTCTGGGTGGAAAAACACTTCCATAATCATCATCTTTGACACAAATGCTAATCCCTCTGCCATGTTAGCCATCTGTGGCTGAAGTGGCGGGGCAGAAATTACTGAGGAAAATGGACACAAATAAAATGCTAATTCACCACGGGCTACAAGTGGCTCCCCTCCTTCTGCTCAGCTCGGGGGGCCTCTCGGTTCCCACACCACTTCCCTGTGTCTCTCCCAGGGAGCTGCTGGGATACCGGCGGCTGCTTCTGAGCCCGCAGCAGGGATGCAGCCCTCCCATTGGCTTGTCTTTGTTTGCCCCCATGCATGGTATTCATCGCCTGATTTGAATATATGCAAATGTTGCAATGGTGCCCCGTCAAAGGAAACTCCCACCACCACCATCACAGTGTTTTTTTCCCCCTCCCGTCTCCCTTCATTTTCCCCGCTCTTTTCCTTTTTGTCTCTCCTAACTGCTGCCTCCTCTGCAGTGAGGGGGATAGCTATGGGAACCAGCTATGGAGGGCCAGATCTGCTTTGTCACAGGGATTTATTTAAAAGAGGAGTGAGACTCATGACTGTTAATTACCAGACACAGACTTACTGTATATCACAAGGAAGACAGAAAGAGATTCACTGGTAACACACTACACTATCCTTCCACCCGATCACTCATTACTGTCTGCACCAAACATCATGTTTGTAAGTGTCAGGTGTGGTGGTGCCAGACAGACATGTGCAAGTCTTTTTGTCTTTCTAGTCAAACAAGCAGCACATGGCAAGCAAATATGTTACGTGTCTTGCTGATTATGGTTCAGTAAGAATTGTACATATTGTGTATATATTGTTGGTTTAAAGTTAAACCAAGTTTCTACTGTAAAAAGGGCAAAAACACAGTGTTGAAGTCTGATTTTTGTATTCAAGCCAAAAAAGGAACCTGTAGGCTCAAGAATTATATCGGCCTTTTTCACAGCAGATATTTAGAGGTGTTGCTAATAACATTAACGATGACTCTCTCCTTGAATGTGACAGTGAGCCAACATGCACAATACTGGGACATGTCAAAATGTCTTCAGTGAAAAAGGCCTGTTGACAGAGTAAGTTATCTAACAACAAGAACATTAAAAAGAGCAGCAGAACTGTGGATTTCTAAAATAGGATACACACACAACACTATACACAAAACACACACACTT
The DNA here is from genome assembly GCA_003416845.1 of Oplegnathus fasciatus. NCBI lineage: Eukaryota > Metazoa > Chordata > Actinopteri > Centrarchiformes > Oplegnathidae > Oplegnathus > Oplegnathus fasciatus. Next base: position 907,912 of record NTHP01000087.1, on the reverse strand, counting down.
CTCTGCATATAGGCTTCATATCTGCACATTCACTGACTGTATCTGGCTCGTCTATTCCCGGATTCAAACAGGGGAGCATTAGCTCAGCCTGGTTCTGCTGTGATGTGTTAAGCCGTTACTTTGGCTTGTCCTCACACAGATTCTGGATTTGGACGACATGAATCGTTGCACACTTACGCTGTAATTACGCAAATGTATGCTGCTAATTCTATTTCACTGTTATGCTTGTAGCATAGATGATCCCATGGATGATCCAGCGGCCAGCATGCACAGATGGGTGATGTACATGCACACACAAAGACATGCACAGGTGTAATTTGGCACTTGCAGTAGGCTTTACTTTACGTTTTTCTTCTACCTCTCTGTCAAATGAACATATGTTTGCACAAACGTTAATTTACACTAAATGAACAAAATATTAGAAATCTTTCTGACACTGACTTACAGCTCTCTTCACACAAACTCTTACTTACCTTTGATCTTAAAAATCTCAAACTCATCCATTTTTCCTTCACCTACATCTCCTCCTCTGTGATGGATATATGTAGGGTAAATATATGGAATAATGGCTTCTACCTGGACTCACCTCATCATCCTCATGGTTCACGAAAAGAAGCTCCTCATATTTTGTCAGTGCAGCCAGATACTGCAAGCCTAGGAGAGGATTTCTGATAACAGGCCGCACCAAAGTGTCCATCTATCAAAAAACTATTTACCAGTACTGAATTTTCAAAACCGCTTTTTCAATAGAAATAAAAAGCCCACTGGATAGAAATCATTTTAGTACGTTTTATTCCTATATTTATGTATTTATTATAAGTCAAAGCTGGTGATCTGTTTTTTTCGTACACACATGAAACATGGCTCACTAATTTGGTTTTAAAGAAAACCACCTTGTTTGTGAACTTGTCTTATTGAGAATTGATAAACTGATATTGTTATAATCGATAAGCTATTTACCGCATTCCAACAGCTTCACACTTTAAGCTAAATGTGTTTGCAGGCCTCCCTCCTCCCCCAATGAATTTGCTCTGTGCGTTAACGTGTTTTGAATGACAATCGTGCGCACTGGCGCTGCGCTTGAACTTGACCGGCGGAATTGCCTGGGAAAAGAGGCGCGACTTTGGCCCTTTGCTCCTCTCCTTTATGGAGTGGAGGCTGTTAAGACTGATGTCAGCGCTCATTAGCATAAACTTCAGCCTGTTCCCAATTAAACCAGGAAAGCAGCAAGAACACCAGTCTGTTTTCACATGGCGGGGAATGAACCAACATCTCTCCCTCACTCAGAGCACCAGAAGAAGCTGCTGCAATGTAAGTTGATGTTTTTTTTTTTAGTTTTAAATTTGTTATAGTTTTATTTATTTTTTTGACATTAATTTTAAACTTTATTTTTTTTGATTGAAAACCCAGCTTTGGTTTATCTGTCCTTGATATAACTCAGATTTAGTTCATTTGTGCAAATTCCTTTTATGTCTTTTTTGTTTTCTGCTCATGAAAGTGAGGCTTGTTGATGTGGGAGTGATGATGAGATAAATGACACCTGCACTTTGTCTCTTGCTTCCACCTGGAGGCCTGAACCTGTGAGAAATGTGCTGCATGGCCCAGCATCTCTGTCTCGAGGTGTCTGATTTTAGCTCCCTCATTGATACAGCAAGGTGCTGGTCCCCTGGAAGCCTTTGCATTAGGCCAATTGATCACATCTGAGTGTGTCTACAGTACAGTGTTTTTTACCTGCTGGGTAGAGTGTGGTCATGTCAGCGTGTCAGCATAATGCAGCAGGCTGTGAGTGCTTCTTACAGGGCTTCTGGCAAGCTGACCATCAGTGTTAGATTCTCCACCTGTTTGAGGATCTAACTGACTCCATTAGTTTTATGGGAAAGGAAAATGGCTACTGAGGTATTATATAATGGGGACAAAAGCATTTGTTGTAATATTTGTTGCCATTTTTATAAACTGCCCAGCATAAGGAATGCATTTTTATTCTTAATGTAAAATGCTCCCATCAGGCTGCTGTATCTGTAGCAGACGAGGCAGCACTCCATGATAAGAAAACCAACAGGACTTTAATATTTTAAACAGATCTATAATGTTGCTCCAGTAGCATAAATACCACCAATAAATTCTAATAGATTTAAAGAGCTCTGGAAGACACTTGCTGTTGATATGCAGTTCAAATCATGGGTGGTAAAAGACAAAAATACACCACTTTGAGATTTCCTCCACACACCAGGATACCATGTCATAAGATGGTACTTTAGCTGAATAATACACATCTGTGGAATTTTACTGATAGCTCACACTTGTTAGTGTTTACCAATATTTACTGGAATTTGAGTATTTAAAATCCTTTGTAATACCACCTGGGAGTACTAGCATCCTCCAACATCACAAAACAATAACTTACTACAATTAACTGCTATTAGGTGCTAATTTGGGAGCATGACAGAGGGAAGGACAAATATTTGCTCCCTGTTGGTCTTCATGCGTGACCTCTGACACCTTCATGTCCCTGTGTCAGGTCAAGGCCCTTTGAAGAGCGGCCATTACAATTCCCAGAAGTGGCCACTTGAATTGGTCAGTTATTAACAATTGAACCCAACAGGGCTCAGTGTGGTCATGCATGACGACAGAGCGGTCATACAAATTTGACAGAAATGAATGAATTTCAGGCAACGGTGGAAGCAGTTTGAACTGGGAGAATTAGGATTTGAATTTTTCTACCTGAAGTGTGTGTGTGTGTGTGTGTGTGTATGGTGTTACAGTGTCAACTAATATATTCAAATACACATGAAAAGACGTGAATTATGTGTGAGAAGTTTATTTTTATTATTATTATTATTATTATTATTATTGAAACTATCTGAAAATCAGGCTACATGTCAGATTATCAAGACAGTTCTTTAAGGGATTTAAAAAACTGAAGAATCCTTTAAAAATATTTTGTCACTTCAATCAAAATGGCAATTTACTGACAGCCAACAAAATACACCAACTATAAGTGGTGCTTAATAAATAACAGAATAAATAAATGCATTCATTTATTAAATAAATAAATTCATTTTGTTTTTTTTATGTCTTAAAATGGGAGAGGAGCAATCCTACTTTAGATTTATATAAACAAAAGCTAAATTCAAATAACAAAAACAACAACAAAAAAATTCAGATCATTTAATGAACCTCAGTGTTCTTTATTCAGTAAACGTCCACGTGCGCTAAATTAGCTTTGATCGTTTGGTTGGCACAGTGTTTTTTTTTACCTTACCTTTTTTTGCCTTTAAAGATCAAAATATTCTTTACATTCTTATTTCTAACGCATTTTATATTAAACGACGTATTTTTGACACATTCTTTGTATAATTACAATATCTGCTGAAGCCTAAAGAAAGAATTTCAAGCATATTTTTGTCTGTTGCTGCAAAATAATTTTTAACTACTTCTACTTAACCATTCGGCTATAATTCCGCAATAAAGCCAATATCTGTTTAAGTAATGAGGTAATTTATTTATCCAGCGTCCAGAAATGTAGAATTATATATTAACAGGCTAAATAAACCCAAATAAGGATGTATTAAACAAAGATAAGGATGCACATTTTTTCCAGTAACTCAGAATCAAACTACAGGATTTATTGGCGGTATGATTCTAATAATCTGAAACCATATCAGCAGAATTTCAGTCTCAAATTACACACAAAATCTTTGTGAATCATTAATGCAGTTTTAGAGGCTTTGAGGGTTTTATGCAGCATCTAACCCCCTACTCCTGTATTCATGTGTCATCACTTCTCATAAGTAGAAACGCTGTCCTGCTGGAGCCATAAAAACCCACAAACAAAAGCAAATTAAAGACACAACAATCCCTCCGTTATTTGTATAAAGCCAAAACAGCCCATGATATTATTATATGATTTTACAGCTGCGAGAGAGACTATCACTGATGGCATCCTCTTATTTTGATGAGTGCGGGCTTTTAAATTTCACTATTTGTACTCTTATAGATTCGGTCCGTCATTATTTTCAGGTGAATCACGTGTTTTCAGCCAAGTTGTACGATTATAGAATGATTTCTTCTAATCTGCCACCATGTAGGCCCACCGTGTTATTATGCGATGCTGTCCACTTCTGTAGGGACCTCGATAACGATAAATAAATATTCATCTTTATACCCCTCGTTACCACTGCACTCATTATTGTTTTAAAATGTTTAAATTTCACCAGCATTTCCTTAAGTTTGAATAAATTACGAGAATTTAGAGAAGGCCTGTCACTCCCTCCATCAGACACATCATCACTTTATCTGCAGAGTTGAGAGTTTTAACAGATTCCACCTCAGCATTTTAGAGGCTGTATTTCTGTAATACTGTTGTTATCAGCTTCTCTGCCGTTTTATGGAGTTTTCAATGTGTTGTGGATTTAGGCCAGTCAGACCTTACACAGGCCGGAGCTCCAGTGCTGCTTTGCAGCCAATAGGTGTCGCTGTTCAGCTGGAATAGTCTTGGTGTTCACTGAGACGTTTGATCGTCATTATTGCCCGTTTTCTGCGATGTGGAGCTTCCAGAGGACACGAATGTGTTGTCGTTACTTCCCATAATATGCTTTGTGTGATGTTTTAGAAACGTTTTATCTGCCCAGCTGTGAACCCGACCTCTGAAAGCTGTTTGAATGCGCAGGCCTCAGCAGGCCCACAGTAGTTCCGTTTATTTATGAGGTTGTATAAAAAATGACAGTCCCTCTATGAGTTTGGACGTATAACAGGACTCTCTTTACTATGTTAATATATTTAGAGCTCAACTAACAATTGGCTGCTCTTTTAAATCTCATTACACACTACTGTGGCTTATAGAGAAAAAATAAAATAAAATAAAAGATAGATGTCGGTGTATGGAAGAAAAAATACAATTTATATTACATTTCTGAGGTCTTATTTTGTAGGTGAAGTTAAGCTTCCTTTAATGTCTTCATACTCTTAATTTAATTCCATGTGTCAGACTGGTTTCTACCAACCAATCGTGGTGACTGTAGGCCTATATTGTACTGTAATAATAATAATAATAATAATAATAATAATAATAATAATAATAATAATAATGTTTTCTTAGGCTGCCTTAAAATGTTGAGTTAATGAAAGTAAAATAAAGCCTAAAGATAACGACAAACTGTGACCTATTTAATCATTTTTACCATCATAATTTGCACCAAACAGCTTTTGGGCTTCCAAGACTATTGTTCCTTAGATAGATTTTTATCTTTGTCCAGTTTTCACTAAATTATAACTTCTCCCATATTGGCATCTGGACACACACACACACACACACACACACACACACACACACACACACTGAAATCTTTATTGGGAAATTCAAAATGCCTTTCAGAGAGAGAAACTGTCTCGTTTCCTCTCACATAATGCTACAAACTGAAGATCAGCCTGTGAGTGCAGCAGGAGCAGTAAAGTAGACTTAAAACACAAATCCGTCTTGTTGAGCCTGTACCGTGGATCCCACACACACGTATTGGATAACATATTTGGAATAACCTATCCCGGCGCCTGACGTCAGCACGCAAACAATCACGTTAATTTCAAAGGCTAGTTTTGTGGCGCGCGGCGTTGTCTCCCCTCTGTGTGCATATACAGTCCGTAGTTCTGTTTTTAAAGACTTAATTCAGCTATTTTTACTTTGTTCATGGTTGACATTTTGGCACACGAGTGTCCACCGTGCGCTCCGTTACGCACGGAGAGGAAGGAGACGTCGCGCCACGTAAAAGCAACGTGACCCGCAGCTCCGGGGAAGCATCTGCTTCTCCTGGCGCTGCTGAGGCTGCGGCAACATTATCACACATCCGCTGCTGCGTGCTGCTCTTTGATCGTCTCCATCTCTCACAAATCGTTTCTGTTAACGCCTTTTTCCTTGCAGCCTGCATAGAAACGAATGGAGACTACAGTGTTTAAATCTACAGTCGTTTCTGCCGGTTAATGGCTCGTTCTGGCGCGGTCTTCCTGCAAGCTGTTGACTCAGGTGCTTCAGTCAAGCAAGGTGCAGGTTTGGAGATGACTGCTCAGTGGAGGTCTATTCTCTTGCCGGCTCCACTGCCCCAAACTGACTCTCTGTCCGATGCCATCAGGACTTCACTGTGCCGCTGACTGTGAGGGGACAGGGGGGAGGATGGAGGGTGCTGGGGATGAGGGGTGTAGGTATCTTCTATGGCACATTTGTGATAACACCCTCTGCCAAGCAGCATGCTGCTGTGATGTGCTTTAACATCACGCGGCGTCGAGCTAAAGCTTCTTGATGCATTCTTCCCTCCACCCGACAAAATCCAAAATTTGGGGTCTGCTGCATCTGTCTCCCAAGAGTCCTCAGTGGTGCCTTCCTCCACCTCGTCCTCCACCGACGTGCAGCCACGGAGGCTGCGGCCACGGAGGCTGCACGTCGCTCACCACGTCTATCAAATGCTGGCAGAAATAAAGATGCTGGCTGCAACTAAAGAGGGAGACGCGTCATTCAAACAGAACAATGGACACCAGTCCACAATGGTTAACGCATAAGCGGTGCGAAATGTGTTTGGGTTTCTGTACACGTCGCCCACAGCAGCCGGTGTGTGTGTGTGTGTGTGTGTGTGAGAGAGAGAGAGGTAGAGAGAGAGAGGGATGGAGAGAGAGAGAGGGGAGGGGACCAGCGACGCAGCAGCGCCGCGCACACTGTCATCCGAGGCTGGTGAGGAGATGTTGGGATGCGGGAGCGGATGCTGGCAGCAGTATCGCCTCGGCCTTTGGCTTGTCTCTGGTCACTGAAGCACAAGTAATGCCGGCGTTTTAAAAAACACACTTGTGTGGGTTGGATGAAGTCACTGTGCAGGTTCACTCTCAGTCAGAGAAGGCTCGCAGCGTTTGGTTTCTCCCTGGACTCCTGGCTCTTATAGTTTAAGAGATGATGGTAGAAACTTGCCTTAAAATACTGAATGGACTTGAACCGGAGATGCGGGATTTATTCAAAATTGATGGCTTGTAAGTATGATTTTTAAATGTTTTATTTGTGGATTTATGATGTTTTTAACCTTTAGGCTATGAGAAATGTGGATGCTTGGCTATTTGCTATATAATGATAATAACACTGATAAAAAGAAGCAGTAATAATAGTAAAATAAGTAAGTAATTACAAAAATAATGCAAATAATAACATTTCAATAAGGTTGACATTATGGTTAAAGTAAAACAGAAAATTGCACTTTGAAATGAAGCCTGAAGTGATGAGTGGCAGCAGGTTGCTCCATCCCATATTAGCGTGAGCATCCATTGAGCGGTGATGAGGCGGGCTGAGTGGCCCCAGAGCTGGCGTTTATAAAGCAAACAGTTGTGTGATTGTTAGCAGAGCCTGGGAAAATGTCCCTTCGGCCGGGAGGTGGAGGGACTTGACGCCAGAGCCTCTTGTTAAGAAGACTTGTGTGCTCCCAGACAGCATTGTGATGCTAATGAGCACCAGCACGTTGTTGAACTTGATGTTGACTTTTTTTCTTTCTTTCTTTGGGCGATTTTTTTTCTTTCTCTTTTCTCTTTTTTCTTCTTTTTTTTGGGGGGAGGGG
>NTHP01000087.1:889638-900322 GCA_003416845.1 Oplegnathus fasciatus | reverse complement strand
GGGGGGGGTCTCTTGTTTGTGGGAAAATCTTCTCCGGAGCTACAGTGTGAAATTAATTAATCAGGCCTTTGCAGCTGACTACAATAGAGAGGCAGCAAATTCTTGGAAACATACAAAGTCACTTTTATTCGCTTTTTGGTGCTTAGTGTTTGGTGTTTAAAAGTTTATTTTTCCAAAGCTCTCCTAAAGAGAGAGATAAGACACTCACTGGGATTATTTTGCAGGATTCACATTTTCATGGATGAGAGATTTACAAAACCTAAATTAATAGTTATGTCAAATTATTGCACATTTAAATACCTGATATTTTGTATTATATATAATGGTAATGTTTGAATATAGAAATGTGTGAGTGTTTTGTCATTATAATGGTTTAAATTTAATTGATAGGTAAAATAAATCTAACAGAATTATGTAACATTTTTAAAAAGATTAAAACACACAAAATGTATTTCTTTCTTTCTTTCTTTCTTTCTTTCTTTCTTTCTTTCTTTCTTTCTTTCTTTCTTTCTCTCTCTCTATATTGCACAGTGCAACAGGTGCAGGCCTACTGTAAATTGAACTGCCAGCACTAGTAGTCTATCTCCTCTATACATTTCTACTTAAAGCACATAATCTCTCCTGCTACATAAAATCAAACATACAATACTAGGGCTGTAGTGATTCTAAAGCGATTAAGCTGTTTTACGAGATTTAACTTAAATGAACTTGAGTACACACAGTTTCGCTATAAACGCAACAACTAATATCAACATAATAACTAATACCATCAGATGTAAAATTCGGCTGATATAAATCTAATATTTGAATACACTGTTAGTGTTAAATCGTGTTTATTTTCCTGGTCAATATGCCAGTTATAGCAAAAAGAAGAACAAAATCAGTAAATAGCTTTTGCTTCATCATTCACCATTTATTTATTTATTTGATTTAAAAATAGTAAATTAGGAAAACTGTCACTGTATGTGAACTGTTGTGTCGCATGTAGGCTGCTGGATGGTGTGAATTGTGTGACTCCTCCATCAGAATATGAAAATGATTTCTCCACGTTCACACGGTTAATTTCAAAATGTAATTTTATTACATTTTATTAGACTCCAGTAGGCTCAGCTTTGCCTGAACAAACAAGCTGTATTTCCCACTTTTTTCTTTTCAAAAATGCGATTTCAAAACAGCGCCGTGAATTAATTTCATTCGTTTCAGCACCAAGGACAGAGACTGTACTTTTTACTGCAGGTGCTGAACTCGAGTCTCTACACTTTCCTTTAATACAACGTTTTTAATACATTTAAACTCAAGCTTTTTTTTTTGCCCCAAACATATTTTAGTCACTGCTTGTGTATCTTTGGTCTTTTATATTTAGTTTGGAAGTTTTGCTATAACAGAAACAAAAGAGAAAGAAAGAATTTTTTATTTTTCTCGTTGATGTCATCTAATTATCACACCGTGAATTTAGCGTGTTTAGCAAACAGCACAAACAATTTGCAATATGGCAGGTGAATTAATTATTGGAAGACACGTTTGATTTTTATTTTTCGATTTTTTTAGAAAAATATGAGCAAAGAAGAAGACAGTGAACACGATCTGTACAGACTGCACTAGAAGAGAACAGAGTAGAATAGAACAGAAAGCTCTAAAGGTGTTCAGCTCGTTGTCACTGCACACCTGACTGTACTGTACGTCTGACAGGACGTGACGCAGTCGGGGGGGGGGGCGTGTTCAGATGAATTCACGTGAGGCTGATGAAAGGCAGAGCTGAGAGTCAATCAGTGTTAATGTACAGTACAATGATGCAGAGGCAGAGCGAACAATCTGAGCGCGCGTCCACACACACACACACACACACACACACACACACACACTTTGAAACTGTTACTTTAACCTTAAAAAATGATGATAGCGAGGCAACAAGCTACTATTCTTTCTACTAATTTAGACTCATTTTTAAAGAGATAATATTTTAAATAAATATTTCTGCTTCAGTAAGTCAGTGTTTTGTAAAAAATAATTATTTACAGCAGTTATGGCAGGAAATGGAAGTCGAGGTAATTTGAGAAAAAAATGGCATTTGTATCATATATTTTTAGTTTCTCAAACAAGGGCGAATAGGATGAAGCCTGAGTAAATTATGGAATTATTGAGAATGGGGTTCTTATTTTGAAAAGATGGAAAATATTTCCTATGTAGCTATCTGCTCCTGAAGAAGCCCACAGCTTGATGAAGCCTATAATAATTTCCTAAACATTTTCCTCGCTCTTTCCTGAAATATTTCGTCCTCATAGGAAACTTATTTGCAGGCCTACAGAAAACTGGCAGAGCTGATTAAAATTCAAATTAAAGCACTACACGCACACACACACACACACACACACACACACACACACACACACACACATATAGATACACAGAGCTATTGAGTTCCACATATAAAAATATACGAGAGGCTCGTTGTTCCGCATTTGAAACGGAACTTTGTGCCGTCTATAATTTTAAATAAAATTCTTAATAACATGTTAGCTACAGAGTGAATTTTACAGGGCTGACATGTAAAGGTGATAACACATCACAGGCTTCTGTTAATGTAGCAGCTGTGGCTGTGATGTAGTCCAGATGATGTAAAGCGTACAGTCATGCTTTAATCATTCTCTGCAATTTCTTCATCACACTCTCAGATAATCATCTCCCTGAAATTGCAAATTAAAACATAAATGCGGCGCGTTATGATCACTCGTTTTAGCCAATAAGGAAAATACAATAGAATAAAACTATTCGTTTTCTTTGTAGTAAAAAAAAAAAGAATTTTATTTTTAATAAAACGTGTGCATTATAGCAGTAACCCTGACACTTTGCCATTGTAATGCTGTGTCCTGTATAACCTGCAGGGCGTTACCTTGTTCTGCACACGTGACTTTCTGCTCACTCAGTGTTTCTTTATGGGGACAAACTTTCTGTCCTTATTGACACAGACAGGGTGTGGCTGAAAGACGGATGGTTTATTGTCAACAAATCTTTAAACATGACCGGTTGTGTGATGTATTGCCCAAGGCCTCACAGTCAGGTGACTGTGCTGTTGTTGCACACTGTTGCACTCTGCACCTCCATTTAGGACATCATTAAGGATTATGGTAATTATGGATTTGAATACTGTGTGTGTACTGCACAGTTCGGTGGGTTATGAAATATGCTACATTCTCTAAATTGATGTTTTCTAGTGGGTCATAGAAATATGAAATTATTCGTCACCTTGTTTTACCACTATTGGAGACCCCCCTCAGTGGATTTTGGAAGGGTCCTAGGACCCCATATTGAGATCCAACAACCATTTACACAAACGGTAGCTGTTTATGATGGAGGATAAGTTTGGCTGCATTTAAAAGCCTGTATCATGATGTGTACGCAGTTTAGAGACTCTCCCAGTGCTCTTCAGTTTTTGCCTTGTGTTTTCTCTGCATGTCCGTTATGTCCAACCTATATCTCTGGTGCTCACCCATGTGTGTGCCAATGAGCATGCCTAATTCTGTAGACACCGCGCGTCTCCCCTGGCAGTCTGACCCCGAGGCCCCCGGGCGGCCCTCCGCCTCCTGCGCCCCACATCTGACACTGTGATAGCCGAGGCGCTTTCTCCTCACTCTCATTTTCTCTTCCTCGGGCTTCGCTGCAGTGTTTCTGACAGCCCGGAATGGACGTTATTCCTCCATTATTCCTCCATTACTCCTCCAAGGATACACGTGCATACACCGATGGCACTGCTGTGCGTAAAATGGGCTTTGTCCTCGCATATGTGCCGGCATCCCACATGGTAGAAGACAGGGAGCATCACAGCTGGAGAGAGCCGGGGAGAGCGGCTCCAATCCCGGATTGAGTGTAGGAGAATATCTCGGTCGCTTCAAAGCCTGGTGGATTTTAATAATTTTGTCTCATTTAATAACGAAGCGCACACGACTGTCCGATTATGGAAACTGCTGTTTCAAACATACTGGATATGTGAGTATGCTGTACGTTTATTCTTAATTCAAGGGCTTGTGTCACCGAGGGAAGGCTATTTAATAGAAAATACAGTTTCAGCAACATTTAATAACAATTAATTGAAGGAAGAATACAGTGTGGTTTAAATAATCTGCTTTAATTCGCTTTAACTTGCCTATAATATCACGTGAGTTGCACACTAGTGACCTCTTCACAGAATTACTGCCAACAGATATTAGACATGTTCAGAAAAGATGTCAAATCCCAGTATTTTATCCTGTCGTTTCTCCTAATGTTTATCTGTGATCTGCATTTTTTTCTGCAGTAAAAGGTAGATTTAAACGCTCAGCATTAGAGCTGTCTTGAAGATACATATTTACGGAGCATAATCACCATGTTTCGGGTGTTTACGAAGGATTATAAAGGCTAGTTTGCCGTGCTTCAACTTGTCAGCATGTCAGCAACTAATCCAAAGTACACAGTGACATCCAGTGAGGCTGGACTTGTTCCACTAGATCATGTTGTTGACATTTAGCTGGAAGCCCTTCTACTGTACGCTATATGGGCCTTTGGTAGTTTGTCATGCTTTCAAACAATTCATGGATTAATTCACTCAACGCGGAAACTATGGTCCATGGTCTGAAATGGGTCGATGTGAGCTGGCATTTAAAACAACAATAAGCTGGTTGTTTGTGAGGGCCTGTGGTGTGATCTTTTAGGGAGACAGTGGAAGTAACACTGTCTGCGTTATCAGTAGGAGCTCAAACTGGACATGATATGGTCTTATTAGTAGGTAAATGTGTGCCATAAGATTATGGAGCCTAGTTTTCCTGTTACGCCTGTCCATGGATGACAGGCGGATGTGTCATCATCCCCCTGCAGCTGGATGACTTCACCCTGCAGATGCTCGTCAGGACTCAGGCTTGTAGTGGGAGGAAGTTCACCACTGGTTTTGAAGACTAGAAATGATGGCGTGGATCCACAATCATCTGAGACTTTAGTATAACTGCTAGAAGGGATTGCTTTTGTTGAAAATAATACACTTTGTCGCCCATTGCTGGTGATGATCTACTGATGATGGTGATGAAGGTTATGGTGTGCACATTTTTATTTTGGCCATGTAGTTCTGAGCTATTCCAAAGCAGTCTGGGGACATGGTTTTTGTCAAAGACAGCGAGTCATTATGCGTAAAGGCAATAATAAAACAGGGTATTACCTATAACCTGCTTTGTGCATGCGCGCAGTTATATATGTGTGTTTGAGATAGATAGAGAGACAGAGGGACAGGCAGAAGAAGAAGGAGAGGGAGAGAGAGAAAGAGAGAGAGAGAGGCGTGCGCATGCAGGCGGAATGCAATGGCTCCATGTGACCACAACACAAGCAGCTCCGGCGGCGGCGGCGGCGGCCCCTTTAAGAGACGTGGGTTAGTTTTTCTCTTTGGTTATCTAGCTGTATGAGTTTATGTAATATCATAAAGCTAGAGAACCGAATGTATAAACTAATTCTGCAGTCGTCACGGCGGAGCGAGCCGGAACCGGGACCGATGAGCGGCAGGGGTGGGGGGGCTGCTGCCGGAGCGGATGGATGGACGCAGCCTGCACAGGAGGACTGGAAGCCAGCGGCGGCGTCCGTGCATCGCACCGAGAAACGCCTCCTGCTTCCTCGGACGTGTACCGGTGCAGAGGAGAACGCAGGATTCATAACGCTAGATTTCTTTCACATGGGATGCGTGGAGTGACAGTAGTTAGCAACCGGAGACAGGCTCCATTCATAGAGTGATGATGATGATGAGGGGGAGAAGGATGGAGGAGGAGGGCGACTCGGCAGTGGTGCTTCTGCTGTCTCTCTTAATGGAACATACCTGCCTTTTAGTCACAAGATAGCAGCTGATAACGAGCATGCTTTAGATGTTTTTTTCTGCTGATTGTGTAGTTAGTTGGATGCTGATAACCAGGAGGTGACATGAACACGGTTTGTAGCTGGAAAAGCACCTGATTGGACGACTCGCTGGAGTCACGTGTTCCACCAGTAGCCCCCATATCCCCTTGCTGCTGGCCTGTCTATGTAGTGATATGGAAAGGCCCTTTAACAATCAAAGCTAATGCACCTACAGAAGGCTCCTATATGTGTCTCTGCAAATGCATGCTGCTTTATTTTGTCTCTAAAAAGTTGGTGGTGGAAGCTTTGCTGTGCCATGTCAGAGAGGCATTGGTGCATTGTTTCTCCATACTGTGCTGCTGCTGGATGAGATATAATCCCACCATCAGGTGCATTCTCAGGACTTAGTATATCTGGTGCTGTACAGCAGGTAAGGCAAAATAAGGGGAATGTGGAGGTCATCAAAGTAACGTGCCACAGGTTATGAAGTGCAGAAGAAGACAATATTGTGATTCAGTTGGTGTTTGTCAAAGGGATCATCTTATATCCCCGGATTTAGCTTGATTGATGCGCTTATTAACAACAGCTTCAGGCCAAATGCACAAGGAAGACAGAACAAAACGATAGAGGAAAAAAAGCCTGTGAGACATCAGGGACATTAGGTGATTAGCAGGTTTTCACAGATGTAGTTTATTCTGTAGTTCACAGGGATGGAAACAACATGCTGTATGTTACAAGTTGGTTGCTGAAATTAGACAGTATTTTCTCAAATGAAAGGTGTAACTAATTGGGGACTCGGCCACGTCAGCACACACACGCCGCATATCACCAAAAAGTGTCTTTCCATTGCTAATGTGCAGTAGCAGGCCAAGCAGAGATTTTGGAGGCAGTATGAGGGTCAGCCGGGTCGTCCAGAGACCGGGCTGATTTTCAGGCCTGTTTTATAATGCTGTTTGGGCTGCACATCATCTGTTCTTTCTCCACTCCATCCGAGTCAGAGAGGAGCTGCTGCCTGTCTGGTTCCAGGACTGCCTGAGTGATAGGTTGCACTCTGAAGTGTAGCCTGTTGAATTTTAAACAAGCCAATTCCGTGTTAGCTGCTAAAGCTGTAGCTGCTCTGTGTGGTGGCTCTGCTCTGCACGGTGGAGTGTGTGTGTGTGTGTGTGTGTGTAGCAGCACACAGCCTGGCGCTACTGTTAGTAGGCCCCAGCTTACTGCGTCACAGACCAAGGCAGGTGGAGAGGGAGCTAGCATGGACCTAGCAGGGAAATATCTCTGCTTTCTCTTGCTTTGTGTGGCAACATGCTGCTATACTGCTGTATGTGTTAATGCATACTGTCTGGCAGGGGGTGCATCTGCGTGTGATGTGTGACAATAGGCTGTAAACCTCAGTTGTCTGCTATTGTAATTATGAGGATATTGATGATCATTTCAGTAAGAGCTGTGCAGTTATACTTTTGATAGTTTAATAGAGCATGGCGCAAATGAATGTTTTCATCAAGGAAACACTGCAGGAGCGTCAGGATATCCATGTCTCAATTTTAATTTGACAGGAAGCAGTAAATGGTAATGTCCCAGTGAGACAATATTTTAATACACAGAATTAAAACTTGTATTGTTTCAGCTGGAATATCCCTTATGGTCTTTGTAGTCGCAATAATTTTGGCATGGGTGCAGTGATTTGATGAAAGTCCTGATTTCAGGACTATGCGTGTGCAGAATTTGCCCAATATTTTGCAAATACACGTCCCCTCTGTCCTTTTGAGGGCTAATTGCAATATTATGCTAAAGCATTAATAAGACAGCATGATTCCATTTGATCTGACAATGGCGTTTTGTGCTATGACTATGCCAAACGTTACACCGACAGCATCACCCTCCCAGCTTTCGCCCAGTTGCAGTAGAAATTAATGCATTGCTGAGGGGTAATAAATGGAGGATATGGGGAGAGAGCCCTTTGAGATTGAAATGCAGTCTGGCGAGTGACTGAGAGGCAGGCTAGACGTTGGTTTTTCCCACATTAATATGTGTCTGTCTGGGCCCTCTCCACCATCAGGAGGAGGCCCTCAGCACCAGATGGAGCCCCGTCTAGTCTACGTCTAGTCTACCAACACCTGCCATAAGGCTGCATTGCACTTCCCATTGTCTTGCACCGTGATTTCTCCATTTGCACATCTATTTGAAATTTTATTGTTACACCAGCTTGGATTTATTCTGTTACGATAGAAGAATTAACAGACAAATAAAACAAAAAAGTGTTATGGCTGAAGAGAATAGGGTTGAAAATGATGTAGAAGGAACGAGGTGAGAAGATAAGAGAGTAGGAGAGGATTTGTTTATGCATGCATGCCGTGCATTTCTAACCAACCTGTCATGTGTGTAGCCTTTCCTGCTGAAGCGTAGATATGTCAGTATGTCCCCCCCTACTTCGCTGTCTTCCTCCACGCTCTCTTTCTCTGCACTGTATTGATAACGTTGAATATTTTCATGTTGTGGTTCTGTTTGTTGGCTAGTGTTGTTTGTTGGAACAAAGCAGTCATCCTATACACAGCAGAGCCATTGTTTTAGGTTTACAGCCCCGCTGCATTGCCAAGCTACCATCCTATAGATGTTATCTTTTGTGTTTGTGTCACACTTGGCCACTAGATTGCAGAGCTGTGTGTATGAGTGTGTGTGTGCACATGTTTTTGAACATTTGTACATGTGCTTCTTGTGTTTACGTGTGTGCTACTGCTCCCTCAGTGCCTCATTTTTTTGTCTCTACAGCTTACAATAAACATGACAGCATACTGCTGATTACAGAATAGGTCTCTTTTTACGATGTGGAATCAGACTGCGCAGTTTTGTATTTTACTTGGCCGTAAGACTGTGCTCAAGGTCGGTGTGCTCTGCTTCTGTAATTTCTGTCTCTATTTAGAAAATGACTGAATTTCTGATTCAGACTACTTCCTGGGAAGCATTTTCCAATGGATTTCTTCATTTTATAATGTTTGGAGAATTGGTGTTCAAGTAATGGATTTTACTTAAAAAATAGCTTTTACATTTTTTCATTTAAGCTATATATACTTGACTGTTATTCTTCTTCTTATTATTATTATTATTAATATTATTATTATTATTGTATTATTCTTATTCTTATTATTGCTATTATTACACTTGGATTCAGATCTGAAATAATTTATGATTCATGGTCTATTTGATTCCATATCATCAAAATCCATATTCCGGCGTTATCAATTTTCTATTATCATTCTACCTTGAATTGCAATGGCCTATATAAACCTTTTCTCTGAACTTATGAATTCTGGGTTTGGTAGCCTAGCAACAGCCTCTGACCCATGCAAGTGAAAGAGAAAAAAAAAATTGAAAGGCTGACATGCAGGCTTTAAACCCGCAAAGGACATCAGGTTTCAGCGGGTGTAATCTTTGAGTATTTTGTGTAATCGCTTGTGAAGTGTGTTTGTGAGTGTGTGTGTGTGTGTGTGTGTGCCTATGTGCGTGTGTGTGTTGAGGAGATTGGTATTGTCATGCATTCACCACTGACAGTTGAAATCAGAAATATAAGAAACTTTCCACACACAAGTCTAACAATATAACACTGCTGATTTTTTTATTTTCCAGTATTACAATATGCACTCTCTTCATTACTCTATTTGGACACATAAAGGGAGGTTATCTTTTTATTACGTTAAATAAATGTGTCGACATTAATTACAGTAGATTTATCCATCTGCTATTTCCTGTTTTCCTTTACCAGTTTAATTTATAAATCCTAATTTATTGTTATGTAGTTTGTTTTACAGGCCTAATACTATTTCTGTATCAATAGAAGCCCAGAAGTCTCTATTTTTGCCTTTCTATTTGACAAACAAAATTAAAACTTGAATTTAACACGTTTAATTTATGACTTAATATTTTATCTTAATTCACCTTTAAGCCAAAATATCCTAAATCTTGTTTGCAGAATGTCAGGTAATATTATGTTATTAATAATACTAGAATTTAAAGATAGAAGTCTATTTTTAAATGCATCAAAGGTTTCCTATGATAGAGGTTTTCAAGTGTGGCAAGAAGGTTTTGTGTGACAGAGTAAAGGTGTATCAGACACACTGGGGAGTGAGGTTATGACCTGCTGCAGGAGTGGACCTCTGTTTCAACTTAGTGCTTTATGTTTTTGCAGGAATCTGTGGAGTGCAGACAGAAGCCCAGTCACACAGAAATGCACACACCCCATCTGCAGGCCTGCATCTGAACCTGCAGGACAACAGGTCAGCAGAGACACACTCCATCTCCTGCTCTGAGGATCAGAGGTCACACAGTGGGTCAGGACAAGGCTTCATCACCCCAAAGTTACAGGTGAGACTTCAAAATAACCTTCCTCAGTGTGCTTTGCCAATGATTTGTAAACACACTTGAACTTGAACTATTTGAACACTACTTTTAACCTGTTTGTTTTGAGGCCTGAAAAGTCACTCTTACTACTTACTTACTACAAGTGTGCATTAAAAAGTCCTGATTTCATCATAATTTATCGCTTCACAAAAGAGCGTCCTTTACGTGTGCACTTTCTCGTTTGCTTTCCTCACCCTCTCACTCGCCTTTCGCCCCCTGCTTTATAACGTCTGATCCAATTTGTTAGATTCTTCGGTTTTGGCAGATAAGACGCAGGGTGGCCACTTGTGTAATCTATATTTTAATTCCTTTGTCCATGCTTTTTATCCCTTTAAGGATACATAGGGGGGGCCTTGGCCTGGTGTGAGCGCAAGGTGTGCTCATGTGGAAAGACTGCCAGGGTGGCTAAGTCCCTCACGCCTCTAATTCCCTCCCTCTGTACCCCCCC
>NTHP01000087.1:868066-889561 GCA_003416845.1 Oplegnathus fasciatus | reverse complement strand
CCAACTACTTACTATTGTGGCCTCTGCTCTCTGTCCAGGCCTTGTACCCCCTTCCTTGCTCACACACAGAGAAACATCTCGATTTTTTGTTTCCCTTTCTGTATTTTTAAGTTTGGGGAAAAAAAGTGCACCTTAATACCTCTGTGAATTCCACATGTGGTGTAACACAGACTGAACAAAAAAAAAAAAACATGTTTAAGTTTGTGGCTTCAACCCTTTGAAGTACCACTATTACTATTTTCACCAAATGTCCTGCCTGATTATTGCAAACGCAAAGTGATCTTTGGCTATTTGCAGTATTCCATATGAACCCATTTATCATGGTATATATGTTGTTAGAAACTAGTATCCCCAGGCTGTCAGTTACTCTGCTAAGTAGCTGGCAAAACCTTACAAGCTGTGGGTTTTTATAACAGCGTATAATGTTGAAGATGATGGAAGGCTGAAACCAGAACTAGGTGACTCGCTTTCCTCTCAGCTTCCCTCTCAGCGTTGAGTGACGCGACTAAAGATTACCTTCGCTATCCTAACAGCTGCTGTAGCGGGCCATCAAGGCCGAGAATGCCGCTCAGCTCGTGCATGTTCAACCTCCTGCGGAGAACAAAGTAGACGGAGTGATGGCGAGAGCGCCGGAAAGGGAAGGAGAGGGAGATGAAGCCCCATCCGTGGAGATTGAGGTCCGTCATCGGGGAGAAACAGAAGAAGTGATTTTTTTTATTTCCCTCCAGGGTTAGATGAGCGTTCTGTGACATTGGCCTAGTTCTATATCAGCATGCCCCCCCAGAGAAAGAGTTGCGTTTGAGAATCAGACAAGGGAAGATCAGAGGAGATTTCACAGCCTGTGGCTATCCTCCTCCATAGCGTTCGACCACCTCTTAAACCTCCTTCGCTTTGCTTCAACTCGATACGGGCTGCCGGTCTACTTAGTCAATATCATATCCACAAACTAGATAAATCGATGCAAACAAGCTTTGGTTGGACATGGGCTTTAGAAGTGGAGGCATAGCTACAGGCTAAATTTGACGCAGAGACACATCAATCCAGAAGTGACACTCTTCAAATCCTCTTTGTATTCATAACTGCAATTAAGAGCAAGCATGTATGGGTCTGCATTCACGCCTTGTTTTACCCTTGCAGGACCCACGTTACAATATGTGCATTTGTTGCAATAGTTCGTATAGGAAGTGCGGGCCGGAGGATCTGTGATTTCACACATAGCAGTGTTGCTTCCACAGCCGAGCACTCTCATGTATATGGAAAGACTTGAGGAGAGGGAAGCAGTAATCCGCTCATTTACAGTACCTCAGATGCGGTCGGCCTTCCCTCTCTCTGTCTCTCTCTCTCTCTCTCTCTTACTCTCTCATACTGTCTCTCTCAAACACACATACCTCAGTGTACCGTGTCTCCTCCCCCACCGTCCCCCACCCCTTTCCATCCCCATTCGGGCTCATCTTGCCATCACCTCTCCAGCTCCGCCACCCCAGAGAAACCAATTCAGACTGCTGCTCCACACCGTCATGGCATGTTGGCCAAGGGAGATGGAGTCCTTTCAGGTTCTCGGCTACAACCTCCCTCCCTCCTCCCCCGTCGCTGCCCCCTCGCTGCTTCTCAACATTTCCTCAACACGCCTGGTGTATCAGCAGGGTAGCTAGACAGCACGATAGGACTCTGCTCCTGAGAATCTGTTGGAGTTATTCTGCACATTATGTGACCTTTTAAAGTTTCTCTAAAATTGCATGTGGGTGTGTGTGTTTTGCGATTCCACTCTGAGCCAGCCTTTGCATGGTTATACTGTCAGATTAGTGAGAGTATCTGAAAGAAATGAAGCCTGCATTATGTGTTTAAACAGACTGATTGTGAGGTTTATCAGTAATAGGTTATCTATAATGGCAAAACCAAACACCCACCGCCCACCCTTGGCTTCTTAAAGTTGGCAATCTGCTTTTAACACCCCACCGTTTGCTGGGACTTTTTTTTCACTAGGCTTTCTAGATTTGTATACATAAACTGCGCTGCTTGGCTGTTCTTAAAAGTTGATTTGAATTATACACTCTGCATTATGCGGCTTCATAGGAAATAAATCTCTTCAAATGAATACACTGGATGGAGGGAGGTGGTGAATGTGTGGGAGGGGTAGGCACTGAGTGTATAGTGGTGGCGTATGTTAACATAAATTAAAGTCTATCTGCAGAGTGGTTCGGAGAAGGAAAGAGAGAAGAGAATGTAAGAAAAATAGAATTGGATTTGAAGAACAATAAAGAGTTTAAGAAAGTAGAATAAACTCATGAGGTAAAGAAGAAGCGTGAGAAATGAGACAGGACGTCTGAGAAGTTTTGGTGTGTCAGTACAAACGTACATAAGCAAATTAGTTTTTTTAGTTACTTATTTTGCATTGGTATTAGTTGCTTTATTTCATTAGTCAGTTAGCTGTGTTGTTTTTCTTCACCTCCTTAAAGCTCAGAGGCCTCTGGCATCTCAATGCGCACTGGCTGAATGGCGAGGTGGCTGTATTAAAGGCTGGTGGTGGCTGTGATGGTGGGGTGCAGCAGGGTGACGAACAGAGCGCAGGAGGGAGGGACGGGGGTCCGCTGAAAGGCAGCAGGCTGCAGAGTGAATGGGAAAGGGGGAGGGAGGGAGGGGGGGCATTAGTGGCGGAGGCAGGTTGGGGGTGCCGGGGGCCTCCATTGGTTCAATGCAACGGCCGGAGCAGCTGTGAAAAGAGGTCTCCCCTTTTTCCCACGCCCAATGCGACGCAGAAACCCTGCTTCAGCCTGCCAGGGTCAAGTCACATTTCTAATATATACACTGGGCCTGTGGACTTGCACAATGCATACGCACAGCTCATTTATTTTATGTATGCACACAGACAGACACACACTTGTATGCACACAGCGAGTAGACAGCCTCTCAGACAGAGACAGAGGTGGGGGCCGCTGCAGAGAGAGAGAGAGAGTATTATGACACTGATTTTTATCCCGTTGGCACCATTGTTTCGTCCTGCAAATTAACAAGCTGCAAGTGACATGTCCAGACACACATGCAGATTTCACCACTACATCTGCTAGTTAGAGCAGTTTCAATTTTAGCTTGTAGGGAAAAAATCATCAAAAACAGCACGAAAGATAAATATTTACATGACGATTTGGCCGTTTTTTTAAATGTCTTAGACTGGTTACTGGTACAGGTTTTCCATTAAGACATTCATGGATATCCCAAAGTCCTCCTCATATGCTCGGACTAATATATCTGTTGGTGTCTTCACTGTATACAGCCACAACTGTGTCATCCACCCACCCTCCCGCCGCCGCATCTCAGCCCCTTTCTTCTCCTCACACGTTTACGTCTCAGCCGTCATTTACAAACTATAATCATATTCCAGGGAGGGGGATGTAAACGCTTTGTCCTGACAGACCCCCACCCTGTCCCCCACCACCACCCCAGTGCCAGATGCCCTGCTGTATTGTGTGGGTGCTGGGGGCAGACAGGCAGGCAGCCCCCTTTCCTCTGTCTCTCTCTCTCTCTCTCTGTGCACCATGATGTCACCCTACTTGTCTGTCTGTCTGTCTGTCAGGGCCTTGACAGGAACTTGAGTGTGGGAAGGAAAAGCGTTCAGGATGGGAAGGGGGAGGTGGGGGTGGTAGAGGTTCAAGGAGGGGTTGAGGATTGGGAGGGGATTTTTTTTTTTAGGGGGNGGAGAGTTTGGGGGTTTGGTGTTTTGGGAAGCGAGCGTCTGGCCTGAGAGGTCAGCGAGTGGACTTGAGCATGGAGCGAGTGTGTGTCTGTGTGTGCGGGTTTTTTTGTGGGGGGGGGGCTCTCCTAGCAACTCTAAAGAGGAGTGGAATTTAGATGAGTCTGTTGGTGTGTGTCCTCCAATAATTCAGTCGTTCAAACTCCTCGGTCAGCCACACAAAAGGGCTGAACAGCGAGGATATAAAGAAGACGGGGAAACAAAAGCACCTGTTTTCACTTCTCTCTATTTGTCCGTTATGGATTCCATCAAGCACGTCCACGATTGTGCACAGATGTAGTGAAGTCATGGCAGTTTGAAGGTGATACAGCCGAACTATTGCAACACGCAGCGTAGCGCATGCTGTGATATTAGGAAATATCCAGGATGTTACACATAAAAGTGGAATTCAGCTCTCCTTTTCTTGAATGAATTCAGGTCTTTGTGAAGTTATGTGATATAGAGCAAGGCATTAGTCTCCAAAGGGAAATTATGAATATTTCCTTTGTATTGTTTTTTTGTTTTTGTTTTTTAGATGTGGGAGGTGAGGGCAATTTTAGTTCAAACACCCAGGCTCACTCCTGGACCTGTTCCAGGATTACTTCCTGTAAGTGCTTCATTATAAGGATGAATCTTATTCAGATTTTTATTGTGATATATAGTCAAACTGTGCTTTAATAGATTTTTAGATGTAGACTTTTTTTCTTGAATTAGGAAACAATCCGTAACATTTGTTGGCAGTATTAAAACAAGCTTGAGGCATGTTTTAATATATATAAAAACACTGCTTTGAATTATAATTTGTGTCTGATATGGTTTTTCCACAAAAAAGTTCAATTACCTCATTAAAAATTCTTAAAATTACACCTACGCCTTCACCCTCATTGAACCCCCCCTCCCCAGAATCGATTAAAATGCAAATATTGTTAATTTCAAAATTTAAGAACTGGTGACAAGATGTCTCCTTCTTCACTGAAAAGTCCATTCTCAATGTGTGTGCGCTGGAGGCTTCGAGTTTCCACATCACACTCCTGTAAGTTAAATATTGAACCATGATTGGCAATGAACTTTCATCATTCTGCACAGTGAAGGTCAAACATTCAAGTGAAGTAACAATAAGCAAAACAGAATTTTGGTGAGATGCTCTCATGTAATGTTGCAGTTAATTCACTCCCTCTAAGTGCATCCTCTTTACAGTACAACTGTCTGTCATGGTCGTCAGCCAAATAACTCCTGACACTCCAGTTTTGGTTATTTTAAAGGCCACATTGGCATCTGTTAGTAGTGAAAATTTTCTGGTGCCATGTTATAATTTAAAAAATGCATTGCTGTCAACCTAAAAGACATTTTTCGCTGATTCCTGAAATGACTTTAAGGAGAATGGTGATTTTCATCTGACAGCAGTAATGTGGTGTTTACAGCTTGCCGGCAAACACAGACAACAGGCACCTTTTTCAACTGGCAAACATTTACCAGGACACAGACACATGCCTTTGTCATTCATCCTCTCTCTATTTGGACTCCTACCTTTGTATTTCTTCCACCCCTTTGCTCTTTCCATCTCTTGCTTTAATAGTTCTCCCTCTGTCTCTCTCTCTCCCTCTCTGGCTGTGTGAAGAGCTGATAGTATTGGGAGACAATGGGAAAGACTCACTTAATTAGCTGGACGAGAAGATGCATTGTGGCAATTACTGAGCACAAAGGGAGGGGAAGGTATGGCTCTGTAATGTGCTGCTGTGTGTATTTGCTTGGCTGTTGTAGCCTGGAGTGCAGGCAGGCCTTTATAGGGGAGAGTGAAAGCAGTAACAATGGAAGACAGGATGTACTCCACATGTAGAGCCATTTCCAGTCCTTTTACAAACAGGGACAATGGCTGCTACAGTCTCTTAAAGGCTGGAAATGCAGAAACTGTATTCCCTCTATGGATGAATATGGAGCTTAAAATTTACAGGCCTGGTCTTTGTGCAAACTAACTTTCCAGGTGTACTTATTTTTGTTGTGAATATTTTGGTACCACTTTCTAATAAGGCACCTTTTATAGAGATGTCTTTCTGTGAGTTAATTAATATTTTACTAATTATTATTTTCAATTATCAGTTAATCTGGGAATTATTTTCTCAATTAATTGTTTATGCATTTGGTCTGTGAAATGTCATAAAATGTCACAAATCCCTCCCTAAAACAGTGATTGTCCAATCATAGCTTAGCAACTGTAACTAGGTACAGCCGGCCAGTCAAGCTTTAGATTTCTCCACATGTTGAAGTGGTGTGCGTGGGGCTGTAATACTCTGTAGTTTGGAGGGCGGAATGGAGTCGGTTTGAAACGTTAAAAAGTCAGCTGGGGACGGCGTTTCAACCAACTCATGGAGCTAACGTTAGCTTATTTAGCTAGCTACAGCTGATAAAATTCGACTGTTATTTCAGCTAGCAGAATTGATGGTCACCGGCTAGAAATGAGAAACCTGCTTTTGTCTACCATTGCGTGAAATCAGGGACCCAGTGTTTCAAAACTTAATAAGAATTTCATGTGGTAAATATGCCACTGTTATCATTCTTAATTGCATTTTACGTGCCATCCATTGATTCGAAAGCTTAACTTAAAGGTAACTCAAAGGGGATGGGGCAGAGTGAAGAGTCAGTTTATTATCTTAGAGGACAAAGAAAACCAACAAATATTCACATTTAAGAAGCTTTTTGACATTTATACTTAAAAATGTAAATGATTAAGTGATGATCAAAATTTTTGCCAACTGTGTGCCAAATGTCGTTCGACTAATCAATTACTCGACTATCAATTGTTTCAGCTCTAAAATCAACTTTTGTGTTGCCAGGTTGTGAAAAACCTCTCTGGCTGGTGTTTATCATCCTCCAGCATGACAATCTCTGTCTTTTAAGCTGCTGTAGCTCCAGCTGAATGAACCGTTCAAGCGCTTACCTTCTGGAAAAGAGCTGCAGTGCACCTGGCAGCCCAAACGTCGTTGTTATTAACGGCTTATAACTAATCTATAAAGCATTAGTAAAACATTTATTTAACATAAAAAGCAACATTTACAATAAACACTTTTAGAAATTGTGCCTTCTTCAGGTACTGTAATGCTTATGTTTGACCTCGTTGGGTAACAGGCAGTGACTAATTTTATTATTTCCTCTTCCCTTGTCCATTCATCCATCCTCTTCATTTCTATTCTTGATTGTCCTGTTGCTGTGTACCAAACTGGACATGCTACTTTCTATTTCTGACTGGCTATGAGTGGGCCGCTGCTTGGTGCCACTGCGTGTTTTGTGTGTGTGAATGTGTGTGTGTAGAGTTGGGTCTGGCAAAGAGCATCCTCCTCTAGTGGAGTGGCCTGAGGGGATTTCTTTCATGAAGTCAGATAACATCCAGGCGACCCCCTCTTCCCTTTTTTATAAGAGTTCTTTAACCTTGATAAATGAAGTAGAGGCAGGGAGGGAGGGAGGGAGGGAGGAAAAAGTTACGGGCTGTGGTGGGGGATGAGGGTGTGATGGAGGGAGGAGAGATAGAGAGAGAGAGAGGGAGAGACACCAACTCCCTGGCCGGCTTGCTCTCAGGATCAATAACGTTCGGAGAGCTGCTGAGCACTCCTGTCTGGCAGCTCTACCATAGGGGATGGAAGGAACGGAGGGAGGGAAGGGGGAGGATGGGAGGGAAAGCAAGAAAAGGAGTGTTGAGAAAGCCTCTCTATCTCCTTCTTGTCACCCTTTTTTGCGAAGAAAGGGAATCGAGGCGGACGGCGATGTATAGATGGAAGGATGAAGGGACGGAGAGGAGCATAGATTGAGGGGACTTTAGACCAATGCACCTATCCAGCTGAACCGTGCCACCCACCTGCCTGCCTGCCTGCCTGCCTGCCCGCCAGGAAAACACACACACACACACACACACACACACACACACACTGAGGTCTCCTTTTTACGGAGCCACAAGGTTACAGAGTGTCGATACAAACGCGCACAGCCCTCCGACAAATGGGATTTGGCATGTTCAATCAACACTGCTGCCAAATCCCTGTTGTTAAGTATTGCAGAGCCATATCTGTCTGCAGTGGGCCTGAGCTATGCTACCTGGGCCCGCTAACTGTCCCCTAAATATCCTCTATTAAAGTCCTCTGTAATAGAATTATCTGCTGCATTTGTCATTGGGGTTGAATATGTGTGTGTGCTGTGGCATAAATAGGGAACAAAGAGGGAGTTTTCACATTGTGCACCTGTTATAAAAAAAAGGCCTCTTCCACCAGTGCCTCGAGGTCGTGGACACCTGAGCTCTCTTCCTCTCTTCTTTCTCCCTCTTCTACTTGATTTCCTTGCTTGGAGTTTAAGTCGCCAGTCTCCCTCCTCTGGCTATCCCTCCTGGCCTTTTTCCTGTCCTCTGTTAGACCTGATCCTTTCATCTTCCCTCCCCTAATCCTGTGCTAGAGAAGCCTTCTCTTCACCCCTCCGCTGCTCCGCATTGCTCTCTTTTTAACTCCATGCCTCTTCTTATTTTAGCGTGTCCCTGTGCTCCGTGCGCGGCTTTCTCCTCCTCTCACTTTCTCTTCTTTATCCCCCCTTTTATCACCCCTGCCTCTGCTTCTTCTCAGCCTCTCCCTCTGTCTTCTGCATCACACTTCCTCCTCCTCTCTTACTTTCATCTGTCCTTAATTAAGTTAGTGATCAGTTGACTGCCCCTATCATTGGTAGAGAGCAGGTTGGTCCTCCCATCCCAGGAGGGGGGTACATTGTCTGTGCTGGTTGACCAGTGTAATCCCCCCACCAGGGACAAAGCGCTGTACCTTCACTACCTCAGCCACCCCTGAAGGGCATTAGCCCCCTGACGAGAGCCATGCCCTGGCCTGCCCCTGCCCGCCAGACAGCCCAGCATCACACCACTGGCTCTTTCCGTATCTGAGGAGGGCAGTTTGACTCCAGACTGCTGACAGCGAATGCAGATGACTAGGAATAGGGGAGCATGTGTGAATGCTTTGGTTGAAAGTTTAGCTTGTTGCTTTTAGACGTCACAGAATCATCCAAAGTTCATTGAGGAACACACACATGCACATCTGTTGTATTAAGATCAGGAAGTCTTACTCTAAACCTCCACACAACCCCACATACCTCTCTCTTTCTCTTGCTCCCTCTTTTTCTCTTTCACACACACACATTCACACAGGGAACGAGTAGGTAAGGTTGCTATGGGAACGGTTGGTCAGAGTTTACCAGAGGGGAAACAAACAAAGTACTGTTCATGAAAGCAGGTTGTTCTGTGCAGAAGGAGCAGTGATACTGTGTGTTTGTGCAAATGTGGGTTGTGTGTCATGTTTAGTGATTAGATACATGTGTGTGAAGCCGTGCATGCTGCATCCTTTCATATCTTTGTCCTTTTCACCAATACCTTACCACTACTATAGATCTGCTATTCTTTACAATACCTTCATAAAATGTTTAACGTGCTCAGTTGGAGGTAGACTTTCAGTGACTGCAGCCACCAAAGGAATTTGCTGAGAGGTCTATGAGCCCATATGGCAACGTAGTGTTGCCTTTTATATGTGACACATCCAAGTAATATCATCATCTAGTCATTTTAATGAGGAAGATACACTTTTATAACAAAGCTGAGCATGCTTTCATCCTTTGCATGATTTTAGGGCTGCAGCTAACGATCATTTTTATAAATAATTAATCTCCTGATTGTCAATTGTTATGTCTACATAATCTATAATCAGAAAATGGTTGAAAATGCCCATCACAATTTCCTGGAGCCCAGGGTGATGCCATCAGATGTCTTCTTTTGTCCGACCAACAGTCCTAAACCCAAAAATATTTAATTTACTATAAAGATAAAATCTCGAAGACTTTCATTTAAATAAACGTCTGTTAAGTCACTATCTATCGCCGAATGATGCGACACAATGGTGATTGAGCCTATGGCCCACTGATGAAAGCCCTTGCATTTGCANACTACAGACGATGAAACTTGAAACTGAAGTGAGGTCCAAAAACACACCTACAATTACCGCTTATCGCCATAGGTGCCAAACGAAATGAAAATCTTCAAGATTACAACTTTAAGACAAGGACAAGCAGCAAATTTTCACTTCTCAAAAAAATGACTTAAAGCCATAACGAAGCCCATGCGCTTCTGGTGGTCCCACGTACTTACGATCTTGCACCTCACACCTGGTCGCTGTTATTGGCTGGGGGCTACACACTGCTGCCCAAAGGTTGATGCCCATAAATGTCCCGAGTGCAGCAAAATAAGAAAATACAGACAGAGGGCAGGGTCTCTACAGATACAGGCACCGGCACACACTTGTAGTGGGTCATAAGTGATGATTAAGAAGGATTAGTTTTGTATGAGTCTATACATCGTTTCTTAGAAAAATCCTACTCATAACGAGCAGGATTTTAAACCTTTAAACACTTTAAATTGAATTGTAATTGATTATCAAAATAGTATGACCAATAGTTGCAGCTTTACATGATTTCATATTTTAATATACAAATGCACAGTCATCTGCTTCCTCTCAATCTATAAATGTGTGTGTCAGAGGTGACAGGGAGTGTGATGTTCAGCCATGAATGTTTCTTTAAAGGCAATCTCTATAAGTGCGATTCCATCCACCTATTTTTATGCGCATTTTCAATTTGCGCATTAAAATTCTTTTTAGTTTTTAGGTTTTTAGTTTTTACGTTGGCGTATTGATAAGAACGAAATGCAACAAAGTGTTATGGAACCAGAGCGAATAATTCATGATGTATGTGAAGCATGTGACTTAAACGTCCACTGAAGCAATGGAAATTGGCAGCAGACAAAAACATCAGATCTGTGTGGAGCGATGAGGAGACTGTAACCTTCCACAAATTAGTGCATGAAACAAACATAAGTGCCATATTTCCCTCATTTTTTCCACACTGTTTTCCATCGTTTGAGGTTTGACTGCCGCTGTTATAATTACATCATCTCGTTGAGCCCTTCTGTGATAGTTTAATGGCACCCGACTGGAGGATTAGCGCTACCAGCTGTTTATCTCGATGCAATCAACTCCTGATATCTGCATAACAAGTAGTGGGAGGAAACGTGCATTAGTTCATATTTTCTTTTGCTGATTTTCTTGAAATTCGGTTAAGTTTTGCACAACATTTGGATGAAAACCTGACTTATGTCTATGTCTAAGTCACAGCCTGCATTCCCCAGTGCCTACTGTGCTGGTTCAGCTCTCTCAGTTTCCTCTACCTCAGAATTATATACTGCATCTCCTCTCCTCTCCTCTGGAAAAGTAGGTCTCGTGGTAGTTGGATGTCACCTCATCCGAGTCACAAACAGCAGCAATCTCCACAGTTCTCATTTTCTGTCATTCCCCTTTCTCTGCTCTTCTCCGCTCTCCCTCTTTTTTAGGCGTATGAACAAAATGCATCTAAACTCTAAAGCAGCATACAAACCCGCTGCGTTTTTTTCCCATAAAAATGCCACCATGCCTTCCTCGCTCCGTCTGTGTCCCCACCCCTTTAATGCCTCTTTAGCCCTGCACTCGGCTGCTTGAGTGATATTTATTGCACAGTCTCTTTTAGTCTCAGTTTCTCCTTTTATTTTTCCTCTGAAACAAACAAGTCCAATGCCATGGGGCAGAACACCCCAGACGCCACCACCTCCGCCTCCCCACCTTCTCCACCCCCTGTTCCCTCTGCCCCTCGCTCCTTCAGCACTGACAGATAGACAAACGTACTGTTCTCTCTTTCTTTGCCTTTCACCTCTCAAACCTCCCTCCATCCATCCTGCCGGACGGGTACAATGCAGGCGCTCTATCCTGCGGCAGGGAGAATGCAGCCCTGAACTAACAATATCACCAAGGCTGCCTGAATGCCGCCGAGTCCCATTGTGCTCTGTCAGAGGGGAGTTAACACCCATGTCTGAGCCCAATGAATAGTATTATTGTGTCTGAGACATGCACCGCACCCCCGGTCCCCATCCATGTCCCCCTAACTCAACTCGCCCCCCTCTCCCAAACTTGCCTCTCTTGTCCCAACAGTGTAACCCCCCACGCCACTCTCGCACCCCCTTCGCTCTTTCCTTAACAGACAGCTCTAACTTCCAAAGCCTTGCCAGCCCACCGACTCTAAACCTCTGCACTTTACTTCTCTATTCCCCTGGCAGTCGGCCCGTGGGTTTTAGTCTCTTTTTCAGGCCTGCAGAGGGGTGGAGAGAGGTGGACAGAAGGGCTGTCACAGCTCTGTGGTGGCTGCGGTGAGGATATTTTGGAGATCGTGTGGTTGGTGCAGCGCGGTGGGGTGGTGGGGGCTGAATTTGGCCATGGCTCTTTCTCTGTTGAGGAACACAATGGGACCATGAATCCTCAAAGAAATGTCCCCCCAACTGCTATTATCATAAGAAGAGGGCTGCTGAACCCATTTGAATAATTCTAGATGATACAAAAGCTGAGATGTTTTCTTTGACAAAGTTTCTATAGAGCACCACTGGTCTGGCCAAAACATTTCCATTCCTTCACACTCACTTTGGCGCAAACAGAGAAGGGCGAGGGAAGGGTAGTTTGAAATATCCTGTCAGTTTTAAATGTTGCTTTTGTTATTTATAACCATTAAGGGCAAATAAATATAAACCTCAGTGGGCTTGTGTGGCTAAGGGAGAGCAAAAGAGGGTGGTTGTTGAAGAGAAACTTTTCCTGTAAATATTTCTAATGTATTCTATTGACGCAGTGGTGATTTTTATAATGGGCCCACTCTCGCTATATTTTGCTATCTGCAGCACATCAGAATCTAATAGCTGAGAGTACCTTTGGCAGCCAGTATCTCTCTGCCTGACACACTTAACTCTCAGGCCTCCAATCCCAGCAGTTTCTGCTCTCCAAGGTTAGCAGGTTCACATTACTGACTGAGAGAGGATGCCAGAATCCTCACCCCCGACTTCTCGCTGATCAAAGACCAGGATTGACATTCAGAGCGGGTAAAATGCTGAAAGTTAAGATTAACTTGTTTTTTCTCCATCTCTGTCTCTGGTTGTTTGTGTACAGCAGGAAGAAGAGGAGGAGGAGGAGGCAGTGGAGGAGGAAAAAGAGAAGCAGAGTGGGTGGAAGGATGGAAGGAGAGAAGGATAGAAGCAGTTCGAGGAGGTGGTTCGAAGCGGGTGAACCCAGAGCAGGTGAACACAGCTGTGGATCGCCATGGGCTCTCTGGCTGCCTTCCTCCTGTGGCCCCGGCGCTGCATACAGGGGTCCCGGGGAGCCGGCAGGGGCCAGCCAAAGCTGCGGCAGAGTGGGCAGGCTAGGCCAGCCATGCCAGGAGAGAGGCAGGTGAGGCGGGTGAGCTGAGCTCTCATCCCCGCCGGCTAGGAGCCTCCACGGCAGAGCGGAGCAGCGCGGAGCAGCAGAAATCAATACAGAGGAGAGAGGCTAGCAGAGGTTGCCCAGCACCGCCTGCAGGCCTCGGAGCCCAGGGACCAACCACCACCACTGCTCCCAGCTCCTCTCTCCATCTCTCTTTCTATCTTTCTCCAACAGTCCCAGCACCAGCCAGGGCCAGGGCCCTAACCCTGCAACCGCCCCACACGCAGTGTGTGTGTCAGTGTGTAAAATAGAGAGAAAAAGGGAGAGGGAAGAGACAGAGAGAGAGAGTCTTTGTGTGTGGTTCAGCCGGAGGGGTTTTTGCTGCGTCCAACACCACTTGATAAAACTTTGTCAGAGAGACACGGAGACGGCGAGGGAGGGAGAGAAACGGAAGAAGAATAAGACAGGACGTCGAAGGTCTCTTTTCTTCCAGCTCCCTCCCTCTTATTACTCATTCCACCTTAACTGTTTGAATAAGGATTCATCGGAGACGGTACACAAGACGCTTCTGCTCAGTCCCACTTCCAAGCACGTAGCGCACAATATTCCTAAGATCTCATGAGCCAGGATGAAAGGACAATTTGAACTTTTTCTCTCATCCACTGTATCAGACACAACCTGTCTTTTCGCCTTAGATTTTCTTACTCTCACTACAGCAGCTCCCATCAGAGGATATGGCAGTGCAGTATTGATCTATAAGGTGGAAGAGAGGAAGGCGGGCCCAGGCTTTCATACCTCTCTCTCTCTCTATGTGTGTGTGGAAATAGCACCTGAAGTCCACTTACTGCTGTGCAGCAGGGATCCCATGGCAGCACAAGTGAATGGCTGCTAATTGAATGAGAGATGAAAAGGACAGTAGTTGTACCTGTTCAGTGCCCCCCTCCTCCTGTCTGATACTACTTGGTTTTTCATGTGACTTTTTTCTCCTCCACGTTTACAAAAAGTCCTTCTCCACACAAAGAGACTCGCTCTTCAGATGTTTTAGCAAAATTGGTGGTGACTAAAGAAAATTGGCAAAATCCTCTGGAATGAAAATACCTGGCTTAACATCAGTGTAGAGGTAAACGCCTTCAGTAGAAAACAGAGAGGAGAAAAGTACTTTTTCATGCAGTGGCAGAAACATCCGGCTGAAAACTTCAGTTCTGAGAGGTCATGGCACAAAACGTACTGTACTGTACATATTTGTGGACTTGGAAGGACATTGCAGGACAGATGGACAGTTTTCCAAGCATGAAAACTACAACGGGTTTCATACCTCTTGGTGAGTACAATATCTTCATGTAATTGCTTGTTTAGAGGTAAATAAAACCAATTATATGGCTCTGAGAGCCGTATTGAACTAAGCAAGGAGAATAACAGCTATAAGAAATATTTCCCGTCCTGGTAACAGTGTTATGATAAGATACCATCTCTGCTCAGAGGGGCATGTGTGTTTTTAAAGTGAACACAGATACGTTATGTTGCAATTGATCTCCTCAGTCAGCTCTCAACAGGAGCCCTGGGCTGTGATCATACTGTCACTGACTGTTGGAGGAGTTCGTTGTTGTTGCCTGTACCAGGGAGGGTATTAAAGCGCAACTCCCCCTCGCCTGCCAATCTCCTGGCACACAGAGAGAGACTGGCGCCTCTCTACGCCTCAGCCTGGCAGCGACCCATGCTTACAAAATGGCCGATTCCTGTCTGCCAGCTGTCTCCCTCAGCCAAGATGGCGCTCGGTCGCTTTTTAATGCCCGCTGTTTGCCATCTGCCCTCTAATTGTTAACGGCTATGCAAATATCTTGTAATTGCATTTGCATGTGCTTGATACTTAACCCCTCCCCCTCAGTTGTAAATAATAGCGCTAGCGTAAAAAGGAAAAAAAGGAAACACAATCCTGCGCGTTTGCTGATTAAATACACAGCAGGAACGATTAGCTCCGTTGTTGCCCTCCTCTTTACTTTTCTTTAAGCTCACCTTATGCAAATCATCGATGGTGTGTTCTTGCTTTTGATGCTAGCTGAAAAATGGAGCATCACCCCGTCTTTCTCTCAGCGGCTCATTCGGAGACGCTCATGTGTCTTCTTATTGTGCCATATGTGACATCTGTGGTTGGCTGCATTACCAGGGTACCCTGCCTCCTCTGACAGGCAAAGCCCACACTGTAAAGGAGAGCAGGAGCGAGGGAGAGGCATAACATAATGACCTCATTAGCATGCTCAGCACTCCCTGCTATAGGCCCTGGTGCGCTGCTGCGCCGTGGGACCCACGGGTGTACGCCCTTCTCACAGCACTCAGCATGCAACATTGTGTTCTCCCCACACAATGCGGCGCTTCATACAGGCTTTATTACGCCTTGTCAAAGCGCAGGGGGATCAGGGGTATCAGTGCAGAAGCAGCAGGGTACGGGCTGTGTACGTGGAACAGGAGATGTATTGGTGCTTTATGGTCTTAATGTGGTGTTAGCTGTGCTGATGGATCCTCTGTTGTTGCTGTTGTGCATTGACATTCGTGTTTATGTTTGTGTGTGTGTTAGCGTGTCAGGGGTCTACAGTTGTGTGTGTGTGCAATTGTCCGTTTCATTGTGAACTCCCGTGGCATTCGTGGCTGTTTTCACCTGTCAGTGCTAATTACTGGAGAGAGCGATTTGGTGAATTGTCTGTGTCCTGAAAATAGGCTATCATCCACTGTAAAGACCTGCCGTATGGTATCTGTTGTTGGTCTGAAGTAGTGTAGCCTTGAACTTCACAGCAAAGACTTGAGGACAACACACACACATGGTCTCTCTCCCTCAGGAAGAGCCCACGACAAAGGGCCAGTATTACTAAATAGTTGCTTACGGTACAGCAAATTACAGGCTATGTTTTGTCCTTGAAATCTGTGTGGGGATTTGGAAATAAATTATCTTTTTAAGCCGTGTGGTAACCACTGCTGTCATTTACCCATCCACCAAAGGCTGGTTCACCGCTGTTATCGTCTTCTCTATCAGACACAGGCGGTTTTAATCAGTGCTGCGTCTCTGTCTAATCAGCCCATAGTGACACTGATGAGGCTGAGGTGGAGAGCAGGTTAGTGTAAAGAGCCCACACTAGCTGTACTTAGCCTGGAGGGGCTGCAGGCTACTGTATCCTTTTGTGACGGAAAATGGCAGTCAAAAAGACAGACGGGCAGGCTCAAATCTGCTCTCACGGTACGTTGAGGTGCCACAGTCCAGGCTGAATTGATGTCATTTATGCATTTATTTGTGTATTTTTATTTAGCTCATTTTTCCAGGTTAATAAATCTTGTGGAAGTTAGGGTTTGCTTTACAGTGGAAACCGAGCTAAGTTTCAGAAAGAATTAGAAAAACAGGTCGATAAGAAGAAGACAGAGAGCGAAAGAGCGAAAATAAAAGCGGCAGACGGAGAAAAATCTGCCACAGAGTTAAAAAAAACAGTAATAATATAATCTTGAATATGGGTGTGTGTGTGTGTGTGGGCACTATAGTAGGGTGGGGTTCTCTTGGTGAAGGGAGAGGGATGGAGGACAAGCCCATGGAGGTGGGTGTTAAGTCTCTGTAAGAAGAAAGAGTAGTTTGTCTGGATCACGGGGGATAAACTGGGTGGAGCCGTTTTATTCCTCATTTGCATATTCAAATAAAACACGGGGGACCATATGTTTGATGAAGCACCAGATGAACATAACACCCGAACACGTATGCTAGACAGCCGCCATAACTGTTACATACGCGCTCATGCACACATAGGGTATCAGCACACACACACACACACACACACACAGGCTTGCATGCTAAACCCTATCACGTGGGTATGAATGTGTCCATTCACACTTACTCACAGGAAAAAAAAGGACACGCACCCCAACACCATCTCCTGCAGAAAGCTTTTATGCTAATAACGGTTATAGCCATGTGTGTTACTACGCTGCTGCAATTATGCATAATTCAACACAAAGAGAACAGGCAGGATGGTACAGTAGACCTTGCTTTAGGTGGACATATTGCATGTGCATGAATATAGTGTGTGTGTGTGTGTGTGTGTGTGTGTGTGTGTGTGTGTGTGTGTGTGTGTTTGAGACACTTCAAAGGAGATGAGCAGAATGACAATATCCACTCTTTCCGTTCTCATCGGCTTTAAGGCCAAAGTCCTTCAACAGCAAAGCCACACATAGTCTTCTACGGAGTCTTCCACATGCCTCCTATGCTCAAGTAATTTTGATTGATTTTCACAAATATTTTTCTTGATTACATAAATGATGAGCATTTGCGTCATATAAAATATGTATAATTCTGTCTAAATGATGAATATTATTGAAAGAGTAGTAACAACATTTTGTTAAAGACAAAAAGTTATTTTTAATAAGATTGTTGCATGATTAAAAACAGAACAAGATCAAAATTTGGATATGGCCTCAACCCTTAGAGTCAGACGGTTTTATCAAATTATGTAAACCAGGTATTTAGGGGTTTATTGAGTGGCTTGAATGTGAACTGTTCATTTGTGTGTGTTTGTGATTGTCGTCCTGTCCGCAGCAGCTTTTCTCATTCAGACTGCCCACTGCTTTTTTATTTGCCTAGATATTGATTGAATGTGTTCCACCCACTGAAGTAATAGTTGCTGAAAGCATTTACAGCCTTCGCTCAATTCATCCTGGCCCGTTCCACACGTCTTTCTTTCTTTGTTGAGACCAAACAAATAAGTGATTGGTTCTTTCTCGAAACCTTTATCATCCAAATGAAAAATGAATTTGAAAAGGTGCGTTGATGTCTTTTAAATACAAGCCAAAAAGGTAAATTGGTCATTTTGGATTTTCCACTTTCAGGTAACTCCCTCGTATGAAGATTTTCCTTATATGACATGAAAACTGCAGTACATATGTTTATTATGTGGAAGTAATGACATTTTATTTTGACGAGATTGGATGACATTTTATTTTGAAGAGATTGCAGACCCCAAATGATCAAAGCAACTTTTTTTTAAATGCACTTTTTCTTTCACATTATATATATGGAATATATATCAATAAAGATGTTCAATTTCTTTCATTGCAATAAAAGCTAAAGATAAGTATACATTATTTCCGACATATTTTTGACATTTTGTATTTGTAATCTTTCCAATAATCCTGACAATTAAGACATCAATTTGCTAAACAAATGCGTGTCTGAAATTAAATGATCCATATTTCTTATAAGAACAGCACCTTCTTTCTGCTTCTATAAGTAACAATAACCATTTTATTTGTCAAGATGCACTTGGTAGACCAAAATAAATTCACTGATACTCAACCAAATTCCTTATATGAAACTACCCTCCTTAGGAAGTAATTCCTGAGTCAAGTGTTGCTGCTGCTGCTGGTTCCTCAGAGCTGCAACACTGAGCCCCAAGTCTGATTATAGACTCAGGGAAAACAGTCAGGCATTTATCCAAGTCACTGATTATGTCATTTCAACAGGCTGCAAACACTCAGACGGGCTAGACAGCTCTGAGGGGAGAATTATGAAGCCGGAGTGGAATGGAGGCTGTATGAAAAGGAAATGAAAATGGAGTAGTGCTGTATGTGTGATTAAACTGCCTGCTCGCCGGCAAAAGGCCACGCTGCTGTAGCACAGGCCTGAGATTTGGCCGTAATGAAAATGTGAAGGTGGAGGGGTTTGAACCCCCTGAATGACGTGTATATTTACACACACACACTCACACACCCTTACACATACATTATATAGTGTATGTATGTGCTCAGACTGACTGGTTTATATGAGCGAGCCACTGAGAGAGGCTGCAGATGCATTTTGAGACATAAAGCAGAGAGGAATAATACTGTGTGGACAGAGAGAAAAGCGTCCTGAATTGAAAATAAAACATTCGGATTAATGTTTAGCGGGTAATTCATACAAGCCACGGATAATCCTGGAATTGTTGTTGCCCTTAGAAACAGACAGACAGGACCATAGCAGCCACATAAATATTAAATTGCACCATTCAGATGCAGAGACAGCATCCCAGTCATCAAGCGTGGGAACAGGCTAAATGATTAGGCGACGAGGGGTCTGTGCAGTGGAGGGGGTTGCGGTTAGTTCATGGCTAGACACCCCAGCTGCACTGGCTTCCATTCAGAAACAGGTTAGGAAGGACCTCAAGGGTCAAGGTCAGGGGTGTGGGGGGGTATCAATGCAGTGTAGAGCTGTGAGTGTGTGTGTGTGTTTCATCTGCTGTTCATCCCCGGCTGGCTGGCTGACTGTCTGTAAGCTGCCTCTGTGTTTGCTTATTTTATAAGCCGCTTCTTATTGCTTCGCTCCAGGGACAACTTGAGCTGAGAAGCAGGGGAACCCAACCCCCTTCAGTCAGCCTCTGGCCAGTCTCCAGCCGGCCCCGAGCCAAATCAAGCCAGAAATCAGTCCTGCAGCCCAGTCAACCCCCTGGTCAAACAACCCCCAGCCAAACACAGTCAAACCCAGTCAGACACTTTGACAGCCCCCCCTTGTCTGTCTCAGTCTGCTGCCTCCTGTAATTTAACATGTCGGCTTGGGGTTCATCATATGTGCACGCCACAATCAGACATGTATGTCATTCTTTACATGTACCTGTTTTGAAGGCTTTGCATCCATGCGGTAATAATTTTAAAATTCAGATCAAATTCCTGTTCTGATACAGCGTGCTGTATCTTAGTCCGGGCCATTTGCTAATTTCATGTGTTGCTTTGCCATGAGTCACATTTTCTTGATGAAGCCGCCCATCAATAGCAATCCTCTTTACTGGCGAAATGCTGCTGGTCACTGTATCATTGCCATTTCATCAAATCATCTGAGAGGCGAGTGCGTGAGCTTGCGGCACGTTACGCCTCTTTGAAATAAACAGTGTAAGCCCTTTAAGAGGAGGGACTGCAGCACATGAGGAGAGGAGAGGGAAGGAGAAAGAGGTGATGTGGAGGGAGGTGAGGAAAAAGAGAAGGACAGAGGAAGAGAGGAGAAAGGGGAGAGATGGAGAGGAGTAGAGACACAAGCTAACCCACCCTGCGGTAGCCTGCCTCCATTCTTCATCGGGGACTTATGCTTCATTAGACTGTCTGAAAGAAAGACCCGCTTTCCCTCATCTCCTCAATAGACTAGTCCCCCTTCTCTTCCATAGCCTGGAGGGTTCTCCTATAAAAACCCACCTCCCTTACCCCCTGTTTTCCTCCTCATTCCTGCCTCCGTCTCCTAATCATCTCAACTCGCGCTGAAATCAAGCTTAGTAACGGCAGTTTTGTGAGCCCCTCTGGTCTGCCGCCTCCCCCCCCCCTACCTCCTATCATCCTCCGATCCCCACCAGCTCCCCTTCTCTGCTCATTCACTCACCTTGGTCAGACACACCACCCACCCACTGCTTAAATCCCTATCAGCATGTCAAGTAAATGTCTGCCCAGCTGGGGTTGACACACACACACACACACACACACACACACACATCCATGCTGAAATATAAATGCACTGCACACACAATCTTTTGCTTGCTTCTGGGGTTTAGCCTTCCTCCCTGCTGACCCTTTTCACCCGTGTTTTGCTCTCTTCCCCTTCTCGCCGCCTCTCTTTCCCCCTCTGCCTCTCCTCAGGCACTGATCTGACAGGATGGTTTGGCTAGCTGACTATATCTGCAAGAGGTTTATCACAGGGCTTCACTGCGCTCCTTCTTCCACCTGTTTTTATTTTCAAAATTAAAGTGCTTTCTCCAAAAGCCGCTCCGTACCTTAGGCCATGCTCACCTTTACATCCCATCTATTTGATTAAAAGGTTACTGGAATCCTATCCTCTAAATTTGTTACAGTAAAATCAGGTCAGTTTATCTCCTAATAAAATCTGGAGCTGAAATATCTGTGCTGCGTGTTACAAAATAAGGTCTCATATCTGCAGTATTTTGAAGTCACTCTACTACCAAATATCCTTGCAGGGTTTTTTCCCCAGAAGGAATAAAAAAAATCACCCAGAAACATTCTCCAACTCAAGCTTTCCCTATTATACATTTTTTTAAGATAAATTGTGTTTAAGATATCCTTGCAGTCTTTTGCAGTCTACCTCAGTTATACCATCATTTTTTAACAAAACCAGCACATCGTGATTAAGATATTTATTATATGAAGAGATCAGATTTGCCTGTTGGAGAGCTTTTGTGTTTGCATATCTGTGATTTCCTCGTTCATCTAAATTGTCACAAACGTATTCTTGATAAAATCTCCCACCAGCCGAAGTCTCAGTCTCATGGGCTGTAAAAATGATTTGTGTAATTTGTGTTTATTTTGCTCTCACAGTGCTACGTTCTATCCTCTGTACTATTCCCCTGCATGTGTCTACTGGTTCATATACACTGCTGATGTCATTAACATAAAGGGGGACAGGGAACACAGAGCAGCAGACTTTAAGAAATACCCAGTTCCCCTGTTTCTTCTCAGAATAAAGTGACCGTTTCCCGTTTTATCCACCCCCCT
>NTHP01000087.1:841961-868031 GCA_003416845.1 Oplegnathus fasciatus | reverse complement strand
CCCCCCCCCTCCCCGCCGCAACACATTTCAATCATTACTCTGAGTTTTGGGAACAATGGCGAGCACGGCGCATTCTCAGCAGTGGCTCTGTCAACGTCGCACAATCTTTATGTAAATATATTCAGATGCATGCTCAGCCCCGTAGACCATCCTCTCGGCTGGGCGGTGGTGGAGGGCTGTTCAGTCACATTTTCTCCTGTAGCAGGCTAGCAGCCTGAAAAACGTGGCTGGTGAAGCACACAGCGAGGTGGACCCCTGCCAACGCGCCTGAGAAACCCCTATTAAACCCTATGTTTATATTGGGGCTGTGATTTACAAATGTGCGTTTTCTTGCCTTTAGGCATGTGCACCCCCTATGCCGTTTTGCTTTTTCATCAGGCGCGCAGCAGACAGCAATAGAATTGCGAGGACGGGGTCCTTGCTGCATGTGCACGGTGAGATGGGAAGGGGAGGGGAGCGACAGAGCGAGAAGAGGAGGTGTGTGTGTGTGTGTGCATTTTCATCTTAGTGGGCGCTCTTCTCTGGAGCCCAGTGCTCTGCTCATATTGAGATATTTCCTGAGCGCATTGACACAATTATGCACACACACACACACACGCACACACACACACACACACACACACCGTTCCTTTGTGTACGGCTGTGCTCCTCAGCTCTGGTTCATCTCTAATGTTCTGAACTTGACTCTCAGCAAGTTCATTGTTATTCATTTCACTGTCATCCTGAGAGCCCTGCGAGACTGACTAAGTCTCCAGCCCAGGTTTCCCTGGCACGACCGTGTTTGTCACACACACACATGCCCACACAAACCTATTGTTTCAGCAGCAGGATGTCTGTAGTCCTCTGGGTAAATGTGTGTGCTGACTGTATCAGAGGACACAGTGAGACGGTGCAGTTTGTCAATGACCTGGTTCTGCTGCATCCGACTACTGCAAAGTTCAGTTCTCAGGTGATTAGATGCTATGGGAGCAGATGTACAGAGAGTCCTGCGTAGGATTGTATTGTCTTTATTTTGGCGAGGCGTTGAGGGTGGATTTGAAATATTAAAATCTGATTTTAGATTTTACTGCTAATAACTGTCATCTGTGTTCATTTTATATCACATAAAATCTCTCACTTAAACTTTTTGGATGCTTTCTGTCTTCACTGTAAACTTTTCTTATATCCCATGAAAACAAAAAACAACCTCTTCAGCCTTCTTTCCCCCCCTCTTATTCTGTTGCCCTTCACTCTCTCCTTTCATTTTTTTTTTCACCTTCTCCTTCTGGCGCAAGAAAACCAGGGGCTGCAGTTTGCTTAGCTGAGTCCATAAAGAGGCGTTTTAAGAAGCTGTGTTAACAGACCAACAAAGCTTTAAATGTGCCCCCCTCTGTGAGGGGGTGGTTCCCATAGGGATGTAGCGTGGCGCTCCATTGGTAGGCCTCTATCCGGCCGCTCATTCAGCCCAACGCTCAGTCACGGCCACTTATGGTAGGAGGGAAAATCACACAATTCAGCCCAGGCCTGATCCAATGACATGTTTTTTTAATGAGGTGGCTCTATGTCTTTGTTTGGGCACCAAATTCAAGTCCAGACCTGCGCAAGTCCTGCTGAATAAGATGCAAGGCCATGGCCAGGCACAACTCACAAAAAAAGCACAAAGAGCTTGGCTTCTGTTGAGCCAGTGAATAGCTCTCTGCTTTGCACTGTTCGTCACTAGAATATCACAAAGCATGCAGATTCTGAGAATCAAAAGTTTCATTTCTTATTGCTATTTGTGCAGCATCGCCTGTGTAAATCCCATTTAAAAAATGTGGGATGAAAGGTGTAAATGTGCTGAAGGACAAGCTTAAAACTCTTGTTTATTTTTAACAGAATAAAGTCATGGTCAAAAGAAGTGCCTGTTTCTGCCATTTCTAGCCCTTCCAGCAATTTTTTCCAGGGTCATACACAGAGAGATTTCTTTCTCTTTCATTTTCACCGGCCCAAGTGTCTTTTTCAGAAAACGCCACACCATATATCACACATATATGTGCACGTGTCATACAGCATGTGTACATCTGCGAGCGTGCCAGGCGCTCACTGGCTTGTATGTTCAGGGGTGAGGACTGTCATTAAACTGTCCGCCTGCATCACCAGACTCAACCATCACCCTGCCTGGCTGTCCATTCTGCTTCTCGCTGGGCTCTCGAGCAACACACACACATGCACACAGATTCACTTGGCCATCAGCCAGGATTCACATACACAAAGCATACATACAATATGTCTCCTCACACTCGACACGCGACTGATACAAGATTTGGAGGGCTGACATTAATACTGATATTTTGATATTAAAGCTGCAGGTAGCTAATACTTTGTGCCAGTATTCATCTTAAATATAATCACAAAGATACAGTGTTCCCCCATAGAATTTTCTTTTTTGCAGGGAAAAATGCTTTTGATGCAGTAGTTTAGATCAGTGGTACCCAACCTTTTAGGCTTGTAGACCCTTACAAGGAAGCAAGGTCTACTTGTGACCGCTCATGACGAGAATGGGAGCTGTTCATCTGAAAAGTGCTTTTTTTCTGTCCATTTGAAGGATTTTTAGAGCCATAAAGAAATAAAGTTTTCTGTATTTTACAAGAAAAAAAGCACAAAAAAATTAAGAAAGTTTGAAGAAAATAAATATAATTTTGTGTAACAAAGATTTATTTTTACTCATCTGGGGACCCTTCAGATTTTTTATAGGGACCCGAACCCCGAACCCCAGATTTTGAACCACTTGTTTCGCCAGAGTAATGAAAGCCCTCTAGGGTGAATTAGTAGTTTCCACTTTCTATTGCAGTCTTTAATGATTTTATTTATTAAATAATAACAACAATAAACTCAATTAATTCCATTCATTAAAATTAAATTAAATATGCAAAAAAAATGCATCTGCAATTTGTTATAAAGCCTCCATCGTACGACCAATTTAACACAACAACACACTCCTTTAGCCCAATGAATCTGCCTGCCTGGATGCTGAAGTACTCTTCTAGCCTCTCATACAACCAACCCATCAGCCAGGATACTTGTCTCTGATTTAGTCCGACACTGTTCTTTGCTCACGTTCAAGGTTGTGGTAATGGGGAATTAGTATGCAGAGAGGCAGACAGACGGCCATGTGGATCTAATAGGTAGCCAGACTGGGGAAGAAGACTGGAGTGGGGGGAAAGAGCATCTCTAGCGGAGAGGGAGTTAAGCATGGCCTCTCTTCCTCCTATCCTCCCGCTCCCTTCCCTCTCCCCTTTATCGCCTCGTTCCCCATGCCCTGTCCCAAACCTTAATGGGACGTCAGACGGACAGCCTCGCCTGAATTGAGCAGCGAGAACAGCCTCCACCCCCCTTGTTGTCTCTCCAAAAAAACAGACTCCCCCATCCCCCTACCTTCCCCCATGCCCCTCTTGCTCTCACACTGCTAGCACCCATAGCTGCTCCCTTTGGTTCTAAGGGGTATTGAGGGGGTTCCAGACACCCTCCACTCTTCAGCCCCTCAGCCTAACTCTGCATAAATTAGGCACGTCTCCCTGGTGTCTCGTCAGCCGGTCAGGGCACCCCTGGCCTGCCGTCTCCCAATCTGCTGCTCCTTCTCTCCTCATGCTGTCACCTTCTGTCTCCCTCCACCTCCCCCATCTACTGTATCCTATCAATCCTCGACATCCTCAAGCTAATAGAACTCCTTTCTTCAAATCTCATCTCCTTTCTCGTGTTTGTTATTTCTTCCAAAATCACTATTGCTTCCTCTCCTGCTTCTTTTTCCTCAATCCTCCACTTCCTCTTCTTCTTTTTTCTCCCCTAAATCCCTTGACACTCTCACTCCCACCTTACCTGCTTTATATTCTCCACATTCTCTCTCTCTATCTCTACTTTTCTTATCCTTCCAGAGCTGTTACCCAGATCAACCAAGCACTCTCCTGTCCTCTCCTCTCCTCTCCTCTCCTCTCCTCTCCTCTCCTCTCCTCTCCTCTCCTTTTCAGCCAGGATATTGTTTACATCTGTCTTGCTAATCACTGGCAGAGCCTCTCTAGACCTCACAGATGTTGCAATAATACAGGG
This sequence comes from Oplegnathus fasciatus, assembly GCA_003416845.1. Taxonomy (NCBI): domain Eukaryota; kingdom Metazoa; phylum Chordata; class Actinopteri; order Centrarchiformes; family Oplegnathidae; genus Oplegnathus; species Oplegnathus fasciatus. The sequence goes on along the minus strand of NTHP01000087.1, from coordinate 863,969 downwards.
GATTAGCAGGCTTAACACTCTGGCTTATTTGGGGAGTTTTCCCGATGGCCTGGCAGTGAAGCCTGTCAGCTCCTCTGAATTTGACCTTTTTTCTGTTTCACTCTGTCTCGAGCTCCTACAGCCCCGCTTCTCTTTGATTTGTGATTTTTTTTACAAGCGTCTGGCATGCTGATGTTGTTTCATCCAGATTGGTGCTCTGGGCTCTTGCTTCCTGCAGCTACATCAATGCTTGGGTTAAATGCAATTACAGAGCTAAACTGCGTGACATATGACAGGGAGTACACAGGTTTAGCAGCAAACAATGCTCTTTTTTTTAGCTGTTACTTCACCTGGTGTGGTTTGAAAAATTCTAATGCCCATTAGAATAATGTGCATATTCATATTCCTCACATTTTGAAATTATTTTAGCTATTATAGCTGCCTTACTGATTCTATCTCCAGGGTCTCCTTTCTCCTTGCAGCATTAACACCATGATGTAGCTAGCTAGCACTGTGTTAGCTGCTTTCTCTGCTCACCATGGTGACGCTTGAACCTCCCCAGTCTCCTCTGCTCTCCTCTTTAACTCAGCGCTGAAAGATAATTAGATGGCCTTCTCAGACTCAGCATCTCTGCTGCCTCTCTCTGCGTCATGCAGTGTGACCGAGTCCTGTTTTATGACCAAGCAGATCCAGTGTCTGAGACACCCAGTGTGTGTGTATGTGTGCGTGGGGTCAATGTATTTCTGTCTGGATCCTAATCCCAAAGGTGATATTAGTCTGGTAGGGGGCAACCCATCCCCCCTCCGTGTGTCTGTGTGTGTGTGTGTTTATATGTGTGTTTGTGCTGCAGGCGCTGGTTTCAGCCAGGAAGCCCAGACAGGCTCTACCTTGACCTCTGACCCATGACTGTCTGCTAGCTCAGGGGTCATGCACACCATTGATACAGACAGCTGATAGACGCACCAATAAACGCACATGCACACACGTATATGCACAAATGCACAGCCCCCCCTCCCCACCATAGTAAACATTAACAGTTTGATGTGTCTGGAGAGATGATGACACAAACAGCGTCATCCCAGCTAGCTGTATGCAGAGAGCGCATGTGCATATGATTTAAGCACAGATAGTGATTCCTCAATTTAGACGTACAGCTACACCTGTCTACTCAAGCTTTTAGATCCCACAGGAAATCCCTGCAAGACATTTAATTTAATTTTGTTTAAGAATTAGAGGAAAATGACTGGACTTCTTTTCACTAATCACTCTTTTTCTGTTTGCTTATGTCTTCACAGATGCAGCCAGTCAGGAATGCCACCATGGAGATGAAAAGCAGCGATTGAGCTTCCACAATTGGACGTTACTCTTAACAAAGCACACACGCTGTCTGTAGCCAGTTTCTCTGAAGATGCTCAGCCTTGGCCACATATGGAAAATGCCACCTCTGCACCTGCAAGAACAGTCAGTTAGACACACATCATTAAAGTCTGATTATCAGTTGTCTAGTCTGCGGTCTTTGTGGATGTGGACAGGTAAGTCGGAGCCGCTTCTAAAAGGTAAGTTTAGAGGTTGAATCAATTTAAGAGCTGTCTGAAGTGTAAAATGGAGCTGCCGAGCAATATTTTCCAAAATTAGTTTCATTAGATATGAATTACTGTATTTGGGACCAATTTTAGGTCGGAGATTGGATGAGACCCCAAGGGGTCCTTCTTTTCACTCAGTAATTTACATTCAAGTATTTGACTAGAAAATCGTTTGTCAAGAGTTTGTCGCTGTTGAATTACTTTTCCCTGTTCTCTGGGATATTACGTACACATACGTAGTTATACAATCTTTTTCATAGTGTAATGAACTAATTTATCATAAAATGTGAAAATGAGATTGCCAAATGCCAAGAGTCTTGCCCTGATATGATATATATTTTCAATAAAGTTGAACAATTTGTGAAATGAAAATTTGTCTTAGTTGTTTTTTTCCCCCTCTTCTGTTTAATTCTTGTTTCTATATACAGTATGTCAGTAATGTTTGTTTTTGTTGCTGAGATTATAGCTGAACTTTACAGTTAAAGGGAGAGTTTGGTGATATTCTATATTTTTCTTACTGTCAACAAATCACATGAAGACCAAAACCAACAATGAATTGACTACTGCTATCAAGAATTTCCTGTGTATACAAAGCTTGATATATCTCATTCCTCTGTGCCATAGAGTGCCATTAAACTATCAATGAGACACATCATTACACTGGGTGACATGTTCCTTCATTACAATGATGTGGACACTGTAGTTTATTTTAAGTCAATCCCACATACTGTCCCAGTGCTGTAAATACTTACTAGAGATCCAAATATGTATTAATTCACAGCTGAAAATAGTCCCCAACAAAAACAGTATTTACTCCTGTTTGAGAGATGTTTGCTAGAAACTACAGTGCCCAGCTGTTTTAGCAAACCTTTTAGCCTTTTTAAAAAATGAAACTATGTATTTGTGACCTGTTTTTAAAGGTTTACACCTTCAGTAGGAACCAATGGGCTGGGGCTGAGAGCCACACAGGCTAAGGAAATCAGAAAGTAAGAGACAGTCTAACGAATTGTTGGTTTTGGTCTTTTCATGGGATTTTTTGACAATGACAAAAATATAGAATATTGCCAGCAATTCATGCTTCATGTACAGGTGTAATCTAAGATGTGGTATGAGAAGCTATAGGAGCCTGTTCACTTGGATTACTCTGATTATTCCAGCAGTGGCTGAAGGGTTGGAAGGGGAACAGTTAAACCTAGTGGCCTAAATCTGTGGTGTCAATTAGGTGCCTTTGTGTGTGAGCAGCAGGGGTGTTGAAGCGAGTTGCTGGAGCTGAAGGAAACTCTGAACAATGATACACATTCATAATCACACACACACACACACTGTTCCTATGTTTTGTGGGGATCACACCTCCTTTTGTTTTCCCCCAACAGCCAGTGGAGGCGATGCCCCAGTGCCCCCAGTGTGCTCCACTGCTTTGGCTGAAATGGGCTCCCTGCTCCCCTCTGGCCCCCCGCTCTCTCCCCCAGCAACACTGTCCCCTCACTCGCTCTGGGTTCCCCAGCCCTCTGCCTCCCCCTGACTGGTCCTGACCTGAAATAAGGGCCAGGCAAGCCTCTATGGCCAGGCCAGCATAAAAGGAGATCTGTGTGTGTGTGTTTTCGTGTGTGCACCATGGCCCTGAAAGAAAGTAGGAGATTATCCCATTCTGTGTGTCCAGTCACCAGTGCAGTATTGACCATGCTGGGCCACCCAGGGAGCGTCCAGCCAGCCGTGAGATGGCCTGATATACATGCTTACTGGCCATGCTAGATTCCCCCACTCTCACCGGGGAGAAGGCCAAACCCTACAGGCCTGGACGCTTTCGAAAGACACAGGAGTCTGTGCGCGAAGTGACCCACCCTCCATACACAGATGCTCACACACACACATAGACACACACACACTCACACATTTCAGCGTAGCCTCTGTACAGTGAAAGACATTGCCATTAGGTCGTTTTCTGTGTCCTGTGAGGCGAGGCGGAGGTCATTGGGAAGGTGGAAAACCTCTTTAATGGTGGGAATGATACCATAACACCTATAGATAGAGTTACGGATCATGTCACATACAGTCTGTATACAGTGAACAGCTCTGACAGCGAGGCCTGCTCACTCCTGATGGTGAATGTGAAGACGAGCGTGAAAAAAATGTAGCTCATGTTGAAAGATAGAATTACTTGTTTTTATTACATACTCATGTAATAAAGTTTATGTTTAATATGGCCTTATAACATCTTTTTAATTACTATAAAATTAATTGTAGTCCATTCATTTTTCCTGTTTTTGCTGTTCTCCATATACTGATGGTGTCTCTTAGAAACCAGGAAATACAGTAAATACATAATATCTAAATTTTTGTGAATTAAACTTCAAGCTTTTCCCTCACAAACATGCAGATAAATAATGATGAGAACAACCTCTCAGAGTTCATTAACACTCTTTCTAAACTGTCCACTGCACTGATTTGTAACAGGTCCTTGAGTTGTAAAAGCAGCCCATTATTGACGTGAACAAACCCTCAGGGGTCAACTAATTGTCTTTTAATTGCTCAGCTGTTTGTTTGTGGATGGAGAGTCTCTAACATCCTGGTCCGTTAACAACACAAAGGCCTTTAACAGCAGGACAGAGCTGCACAAAGCTCACTAGCAGTAAAAACAAATACGAGAATTCATATGGAGGAGTATGTATCTCTTACTGCATGTAAACTATGATTACTGAGTTATGCTGTCACAATAAAGCACTGAAAATAATATGATGTAATTTATTCTGTCTTTTTTAAAATTTGTTTTTCCTTGACAAGCTAAATGTGTTGGAATTAACACTGTGGAATAAAACAACAGGCTGTTATTTAAAATGGACCAGTTCTTTATTTTACATGAACAAATATATCATGTTGTCTGTGTGATGTGAAGAATAAAACACTTCCCAATGCTTTTGCTGTAATAAATGTGGGCCTTCAGGTTTTTAAGCCTAATTTTTTTTTTCACACACGTTCTCTGATTGGCTAAATTTGCTCACGAGGCAAATTACATAAACAGCACAGAACGAGGCACAGAGGAAAAGAGATTTAATTAATTATACAGAAAGAGGAGAGGAAACAAATCATCCGAGCACATTGAATGATTTAATAAACACAACATAAATTGGTTCCGATGAGTAAAAAACTATTGTGCTCAAATTGCACTTACATTAGCCATAATAACTAGCCCTATATTTTTATGGTGCTTTTATGTGAGTGTGTTTCATCAATTTTCTTCTTTCTAGATTTCAGAAATTAAATTTTTACTTCCACAGCTGTTGAATATTATTGCATCTTTTGAGATATTAACATTAAAAATGACAGTCTGGGGCTTTTTGTCAAGATACTGTAATGTATTCTAAAATACAGTACAATTTAATTTTCCAAATTGGACTCACTGAATAGTATCTTAATTGTCCATCATAACGCAGCAAGAGCACATTAGCGTGGAGTGTATTCACGGCCCTCAGGACTGATGTGAGTTTTATACTGAGACCGCTTACACAAACAAGAACATATTATAATACACAACTCTGATTAACAAGAGGCCATTACACCCACCATAATATAAAGCATCAATTCACATAAAACAGTCCAGTGTTAATTGTATCTATTTATTTTACGCTTACATTATGGTGATGCTGACTTACTATGAATCCATTAACACAATAAGCTTAAATGCCTGATCAACAAACACTACAAGCAAGCACCAGCAAAATGATCAGAGCCACCGACACCTGTACAAAACATTAAATAATGTCTGTGACTGCCCAGAATGAGCACGTATGAAAAAAAAATGTGTGGTACATAAAATAAAAGAAGTGGAAATTATGTGTTTTTTTTCATGTGAAATGAATGACTAAATCTTTTTTTTTTTTTTACTTTGCGTTGATGCATTAGCATCCAAAGTATTGGAGTTCAGAGGGTTCAGCTGTGGCCCACTGATGTGCCATTCCAGCATGCACACATACAAAATTAAATTCTTATGTAAGCGTTCTAATTTCAGACCCCAATGACTGTTCTCATATTCACGTGTAACGAGAGGCTGACTTCGGAATCGTGTTGCTGTGGTGTTAGAGTGCAGGGAGGCAAAAATTTAAGGAAAAAAATGTCCCGAAAGACTGTGGATGAAACCTGCAGCTTTACAAATTGTGTGCAGTTTAGATTTTGTTCTTGAACTTGTTTCGATTTTAGTGAATTAAAAATGTAAAAATAAAAAAAACAATGCTGTTGTAATGTGGAACTCAATAGCTCTGTGTATCTATATGTATGTGTGTATGTGTGTGTGTGTGTGTGTGTGTGTGTGTGTGTGTGTGTGTGTAGGGGTCGTCTCCCTGGCTCCCCTGAACTTGGTAGCCCCCTAGACACCTCATAAAGTCTGTAGGCTCAGCCCACAGTGCACACAGAGGAGCAAGTTAAGGGTAAGGGGTTTGCCAAAAGGGGGTTATAGTGGAGTCAGGACATGGATGAGTGGGGTCGATGGAACGGGTGGGGGGTGGGGGAGGAGGCTGCTTTAAAAAGTCCAAGAACTTGGAGCCTAGTTTGTCATGCTAACTGCAGCGATGCCATTGAATGTGGACACAGGGAGCAGAAGGTTCACAGGACCCCGGCCATTCTCATGCAAAGTCTGTCAGAGCCTTCTCCTTCGCCCGTCCACCCACCTACCCATCCACCCCTAGCCTTTGCTCTTGCAGAAGAAATACATACATGTTTATAAATGGGCACACACACTCACTGAGGCCTGGGTAGGGTGCCCCTTTCTTTATATGTGCTCGTCTGCAAATATGTGGAGTTACATGGAGTAACAATGGAATCAAATCCACTTGTAAAAACATAAAATGACAATCGCTCACAAAATGTCATCGCTGACATGTAAATTCATGAATAACACCATTATCTTACAGCTTTCATCTGTATGAGGCTATATTTTAGACAAAACATGTTATATTTTTAATATGAAGTAACATGAATTAACATCTCTCCCTGAAATGAATTGAAACCCTGCATCTCAGCAGCATTCAGACAACGAAAAGACTGGAAAATGAAGTCAGATGCCTGAACTTTATATATAATCATAATTACGGCATTCTAGTTATGAGAGAGGAATGCACCGCAGCTCACATTAGCACTCATTTTAACTTCCTATGACCTTGACACTACCTTGACGGGCAGTGGCATAAAATTGACCTCATTTCCAGACTGATTGTGAGAAATAATTTTGGACTGCATGTTCCACACAAACACAAAGTCTATTTAAATTTCTATTTTGGCATCTCTATTAAATCAGCCTCACTCCCCTGATTCTTATTTCTGCTTGCTGCTTGCCGCTCACCTCTCATCTGTCTCACCTGATCCAGAGATCGCGGGAAGCTACAACTCATTTAGTGTTGAATCTGTTCAAATGCCAAGTGCTGAAAATGTCAGCCGCAGTGCAAGCACATACACCTATACATTTACTCTCTTTAAATGCAAACACTCCATGCAAATGAATGCGTTACCCCCCTCCGGGCTCGAAACAGTGTGGACAAGCACATACTGTGTGCGAGTGAGAGTGTGTGCGTGTGTGTAGGTGCCTAGATTTATGTTCTCAGATTTATGCCTACTATAGTTTCACAACCAGGGATTGAAGGAGTCTCCATTTGTATGTGTGTATGTGTGAAAGTGTGTGTGTTTGTGCCCCCTCATCTGCACTTGGAGCAGCCGTTTGGAGCCTGTATTTGATTGAGTGAAGGCCAACGCAGCCTGAACACTCCCTCTAATGGAAGAGTGGAGCCCAGCAGCTCAGTAATGCACTGACCCCAGAGCTTTTACAACACTGCCAGCCGATAAGTGGCAATATGCTGGATCTTATAAAATTAACAAGACTGAGCTATGGGGAGAGGGAGCTACGAGGGTGGTGGTGGGAGAGGATGACGTTCCTATAGCACTTGTAAATATCAGCATGCATGCATGGAGGGATTATAGCTGTTCTTCACTGAGTTTTATAGCCACGGCAGTGTGATTAGCTATTTTTTCACTCGTTTCTCAGCTTTTTTAAGGCGAGTTTACGGGGAACCGTTTACAGGCCCGTTTATGTTAGATAAAATGTCTCTCAAGGCGTTTCAATACTGGTGAATTTATGAACGATACCGTGGAGCCAGGTGCTTGAGAAGCTAACACTGAGCTGACCTTCAAAGGGACGGGAACTGGATCCCAGCCAGTGTGGCTTTTGCAGGGCACCATAGGGGTGTGAACATGTGTGTTTATATGCATATGTTGTGCTGTATGTTCCTTCCTTAGCCTCCTGTGGTGTGACATCCACAGTATAAGCTCAAAGTCAAACAGCACCTATGCCTGTTTATGCATCTATTGTGTTTTGGGTAAAAAAAGGGCTGCATCCAAGTAGAGCAGAACGTTTTAAAGAGCACTGAAATACATGCAAAATGATATTACAGCCGCAGCCGCTATCCCACCGCATCCGAATCTGATTTAGTTCTGAGAAAGGCTTTATTCCTGTGTGCCTCCCAATATAACCTCCTCACCTTTCTCACACAGGATCAGGCTGGGTCTGTGTGTGCGAGAAGGCTGTATTTGTGTGCATTTTCGCCCATATACTGGTGCGTTTGTGTGTGTGTGTGTGTGTGAACAGCTATTGTCTGCCAGTGCTCCAGCAGGGGCTTCAAAGTGAATTATTCATGCGAGATTTGAATACATGCAAATGGTTCACTCCCCTCTCCTGGCACAAATCCAGGTTACCTATGGCAACGGCGCCTTCAAGAAGCATCTTTCCACCCCTCCTCCTCCTCCTCCTCCTCCTCCTCCTGCTTCTCTCAGGCACCCACCCTCCGACCATGTTATCCACCCAGTGGTATTGTTTCGATTGTTGCAATACCAGGCTGGGTGGCTGCACACTGTGGGGTGGCAGGATATCCCATAATTCACAGTCAAGGTCATATAGGCAGGAAAGGATGAGAGATGGAGGGATGGAGGGTGGACAGATGGAAGGAGGGCAGGATCCCTCCATCCAGCCGCTCGGACGTGAAGTTCAGGACATGACACTCAGCAGCTGGTAAAGAAAAGGAAGCGGTTTCAGGTGGTGACTGATGCTATCACCAATGCGACGGAGCGGGCACACACTCACCTACTATTCAGATTTAGTCCTGGCTCATGCGCACTAACCAGTGCAGCAAAACAGGATGAGAACGAAGAAATGACTACCTTTGAATGCAGCATACCATTACTTGAACATCTTATTTATTCTAATGTATTTGAAACTGTGATCAGGATGTCACTAATACACAAAAAAATATAAAAACTTTTTAAATAGTATTGTACGCTATTAAGTAATATTTCATCACAAATAAACTCATTTTGATATTAGGATTTGGATTGATGTGTGTGGCAAACTCCGTCTTGTTCAATCTATTTGACGGAAGTGTAAAAAATGCCATTTACGTCCTGAATGTTTAGTGTGCATGTTGAAAATTCTCAATAAATGTGTTGCTGAAAATCTGTTTTTTCCTGTTTATCTATAATTGCTACTAATTTATGGGCATTTTTGTTGTCTGTGTAACTATTTTCTTTTTTTAAATCAATTGTTTTGTAACAGAATTCATAAATAATACAAAAATAAAAATATTATTCAAAGATATGGTCTGAGTTCTATTTTCTTAAAAATTTCAATTATTATAATTCTCTTTCAACTGCAGTATCAAGTTTGACATCACAACATCTATGCATAAAATAAATGGAAACAATACATTACATAAATTATTTATGCAGTGTTTCAGTGTGTAATTAGCCTTCGTAGTGTTTTGTAGTATGAATTCACTAATTCTGTTTTACAAAATAAATTTTGCTCTGTAACATTGACACATAAAAAAATTGTATTTGCACAATTAAGAGAGTAACAGAAAGTTTACACAGAATGTTTGAATTAAATTAAACACAGAAGAGTAAAATAACAATAAAAGTGTCTCAGTGAACAGAGGGCAGGTCAAGTTCAGGCCATGAGGTGATCAGAGCCTAACTAACCTCCATAATGCTCCAGGAATGCACAGAGAAGAGCAGCCACTCAATGCTGCCATCTACTGAAAGTGAAGGGAGGTGGTCTCACACACACATGTGGGTCAGAAATGATTAATCAAATTATATATGTATATATATATATATACTGTAATTTTACATGATAATATATGAGATATTGAATATTATCATTTATTTATATTTTAAGTCCAACTAAAATTTCCCACAGCTTTGAGGGACATTGGTGTAAAACACAGAAACAGCAAATCATTGATATAGTGGCCATGTAATTAAGATTTTTTTATGAAAATGAAAAAGGAAGTGATTGTACCATTAAACTTTGAAGATCTTTGTGCGGTCAGTAAAAACCTATTGTAACCATTCCACTGAATTTCCAAATTTCCAATTTAAGACCGGTCTCTTAATGTCACTGATGGTGTGATGAGCTTTGCTTATCTCACGGCCCCCTCATGTGGACAAAAGGACTCATTGCTCCGGGTTGTGGATGGACACTTTATTACATGGTCAGCTCAACTTGAAACAACTGCAAACTTACATCTTTGGAAATACTGTATCTTTGAAATGCACATTAGCAGTGAAAGTATAATTACTCCTTATTCACATGAAACTTGACCGAGTTAAGTGCTTTGGCATATTTAGATTTTTCAGGTAAACAACGCCTTACAATCAAGTAAAAGCAATGACAGAATCTGCACAATGTGAGCACAGTAAAAAATACGAAATCTTAATATGCACATAAAACAAAATCTGTTATATATAATATAGTATATATATCCATAGATTTATTTCTCATTTATTTGATTAGCCTCCACTTATTAGACATTTTAATACTATATCACACCTCCTCAGTGCTGGATGGACAGTGAAACTGTGCAGTCCTGCTGACATGATCACCCTCCTACTGTACAATCATTCGCTCCATTCGTTTCAATTCAGTCCACATTGGCACCATCATAAAATGTGAAAATTAAAACATATATATTGCATAATCACCCTTTCATCACAACTCATATCCCCGCATGATCAGGCTATTTGAAACGATCAAAGAGAAAATAAAAGCAATGTGATTAAAATAAAAATAAAACTTTCCTCCAAATCTCCAAATTAAAAGCAATGAAACTCATTAAAAACAAGTTCTCTCCGTTGATACAGGATTAAGTTGAAAGAACACTGTAGGTCTAATAAAGTGCAAGCATTATCTTATTAACACAACACAAACAAAGCCCTCCATACCCATTTGTCAAAAACAAAACAGTCTTTATCTGTTCCACAATTAATTACTTCAGCCACCCTGTTGGTAGCATGGTTTCAAAATAAAGTTGTGATTGTGTGAACGGCAATTTAAAGACACCACTTTTTAGTCTCCTCACTCTCTCTTGACAGTGAATCCTTACTGTGCGTTTATCAAAGTATGAGATACTGTGATCCTTTGTGCGCAACAGATCTCCTGTCCACTCGTCCACTCATCCGACATCCTGTCTGAAGGGAACAGGAGTGTGCAGGAGTGCAGAGATTTATTAATGCAATACAACGGAGTTAACCACCTCCCTCACGTCAGTCTCATCTGTGCTTTTCGTTGTCCCTCTGTCACTCCCAACTGATTCAGTGGGCGAAGTAGCTCATCTGATGCAACTTGAGCAGAAGGCTGTGTGTGATGTCAAACGTGGTGAAGCTAATCCCCACAGCGACAGGCCCTTTAAGCCAGTTCATGCTAAGGCCTTTGTATAGTCCACGTATAACTCCTTCCTGTGTTACGATCTCACGCATGGTCCCCAGAATTGTGCCGTACGATGAGCCGGTGACGCCGGCCGTCTGCATGCGCCGACGTACCACGTCCAGAGGGTATGAGGCAGATTGTCCAATCAGGCCCGCGCAGGCGCCAAAAGCCAAGCGCTCGTAGGGGTATGGTTGGGGTCGCTTAGTTTTTTCTAGAGCGAGAGAAAGAATCAAAAAAAGAAAGAGTTCATCTGAATGACACATTTTTCATTCATCTAAATATCTAAAATGCCACTTGTCCTGAACTGAATGCAGGCATTAAAAGAAAAGAAAAAGTATGATGATCAGTACCTGTGTGCAGCTTCTTGAGGGTCTCGTATGTGAAAAATGTGATCCCTGCATATGGGATGACACCCAGGATAGTGGGAGTGAAGCCTCTGTAGAGGGTCTTCACACCTTCCTCTTGGGAGATCCGCACAAAGACGTGCATGATGTTGCTGTACCTGTCCGATGAAAATATGTGAGGCATGACATTATTTAGCAAACTGTACCAAACCAGTCACCATTATGTGTGGTATTGTATGACATTTAGTAACTGCTATGCAATGCAATGCTCCATGTTATTGTGATGGCAAGACAACAATGGGACTAATACACACAAGGGTGAATCTGTACAGAGACAGGGGGTCCCTGTTTCTGTACAGAGTAGTGGGTGTTATGGGAATGTGACAAACAGGGGACAGGTGCTCACATTTCTCTGGCTGTGACTGCCATCCTGGCTCGCACCATGTCCAAAGGGTAGGTAAGCATAGCAGCAGTGGTGCCGGCTAGAGAGCCAGCCAGGAAGCGTGGGAAAGGAGGCAGAGCTCTGAAACAAACAACACAATAATCTGTAGTAAATACAAAAAAATTGTGTTTTTGATGATTAAAAAACATGACTAAGAGTTTACAAACATGCTCGAGTCTCTCTGAGGCTGTACTTTGGCATTGTGGTGCTTCGAGCTAAATGCTAAGGTCAGCATGCAACATGTCCACAATTATGATGCTAGCATGCTGATGTTTAGCAGGCATAATGTCTGCCATGTTCACCATCTTAGTTTTGCGTATAGGCATGCTAACATTTGCTAATTAGCACCACAGACTGTATATAATATCTTTATATACCGTCTATGATTAGGATCCAACACAAAGTACAGCTGAGGCTGATGGGAATGTCATTAGTTTAAAATTTTAAATTTTTATCAGATGAAAAGGTCAGGGGATCAAAGTTATCACAATTCATCTTCTGGAGATCATGAATGTCTGTACCAAATCTCATGACAATCTTGTTTTTTAGTTAGTCTGGACCAAAGTGCCACATCTAAAAGCTTTTTATGTTAAAGTTATAATCTCGAAGATTTTCATTTCACTGTCTTTCGCGGGACCTCTGGCGATAAGCGGTAACTGCAGGTGTGTTTTTGGACCTCACTTCAGTTACAGTTTCAAGTTTCATCGTCTGTAGTCATCAATATTTTCTTTGTTAGTTCGGCCATAGTAACTGTTTAACTCACAACGCCAGCAGAGACGGGAAAAAACAGTACGCTGCCCACCCCACAGTGGAGGTCGGCATGTCTGCGGCTCGCTGCTGCAGACAGGTTGAGAAGCGAGAGTGAAGATAAATCCACTTTTTAATCCCAAAAGTTTAAAAAATAAACTCTGAGCTTTCCTCCCGCTGGTAAACGGCTTCGGATCAGAGCAGAATCCGGGTGTTCATTCCTCCAGAAGCTCCCCGGCAGTCAGAAGCTGTATGTCTGCGAGGAGGGGCTCCGCCCGGTCCTTCCCACACAACACTCTGCAAAGCCCTGCGATACGTCCAAGTTGAATATTTACTATTGCTATTTATTTATAGACTATTTATTGACGGTTTTGGTGAGTTTTATTTTGTTTCTGTCGAGTTTGAATGAAGTGCGTTTTACGATGATCTGCGAGGAGGAGGGGAGGTGTGGCCCGAGGTGCCCATTTGTTTTGGTCTGAGATGCTGGTGCTCTAGTGCAACAACTAGTGTCAGTGAATGTCGTATATATCACCTTTAAATGAAAACCTTCGAGATTATAACTTTAAAAAAAATAAATAAATGAAATCATTACTGCTGAAAGACAAATTCTCTACTCACTTTCCCTGGTAGCCGTAGTAGCTCCCCAGTCGTTTTTTGTACTGTTCATGTGAGCAGAACTGGATGGCAGCATAGGGCATGACCCTCACCATGGTGGCAGAGTTCCCCCTCCACAGACTGAGCAGCCCATCCTTCATGTAAGTGCAGTAGATGAGCCTGAAGGCCTCCTGGGGGTAGTGTATATGTCGGGTCAGGAGCAGACAAAGACAGATGCCCTTCACATTTTCCACATCTAATAATCTAACATGACAATCTCAATATGTTCAAGGTGTACAATCACAATACGGTGCAGTTTGTAGGACTGAATGCGTATGTTAAGTCTGTGAGTGTGGCTGTGAAATAATGGCATATAAAATAATACTATAGCAGAGATCTACCGGACATACTCTAGAGCTCCAAATAAGGTCATTTTTGTTATTGATATTTATTTTTTTCAATCATTTATTAAAAGTTTAATATACAAAATATCAAAAACACAAATATTTCCCACCTTAATAGATGTCTAAATAACTTATTTTGTCTGTTTGGCTTGTTTTCTCAGTCACAAAAATATAATAGTGCTCAATTTAAAATGGTATAAAATGAAGAAAAGCGAGAAAATATTAATATGAAAAGCTGTAACCACCAAATGTGTGTACTTGAAAAATGACAGACAAGAAATAAATGACCAAAATTGTCACAGATTATTTTTCAGCAATAATACATAATACTTTTACATAATCTTTTCCTGGCTGCCAGTGCAGTGACATATTAAATGAGGTAAATCTAGAACATGTCAATGACTGATTTGTTGCCAAGATACAAACATGAACTCACCTTAGCTGAGAATCTGTTTGAGGACACTGTGGAACAACAAGAAAAGCAGTGAACCTCAGGGTTAAACAACACACCCATGAAGGCTAAACATCTACTAAGAGGATTAGCAGTTAGTTCAGAACAGTTACAACAGTCAGTGGAAACTCTGGTACAAACAGGAGAACAGTGGTTGCATTTTCTGTAAAGTGTAATACACAGAACAGATTTTAAGTCACTTACATATACAGCAGCCTATTTTCTGTCTGCAGATTCTATATTGGGAAAGAAATCTTTTTGTGTTCTTACCTTGGAAAATGATCTTGGTCCGATCCAGAGGTGCAATAACTGTTTTGGCTACAGCTCCAGCAAATGCCCCACACAGCAGGGAGTCCAGCGCAGTCCATCTGGGCCTCAAGTCCTGTTTGGACACACAGACATGTTCGCACTGCATTACTTTTCACATGACACTGATACAAAGTGACCCTTAAGATAAGTCAGGATATCTTCACAACCTTACACTGGTTATATGTGTGGACAAAGACAGTAAGTTTAATAATGTATCTCTCATTATGTGGCTGTTTGATCCTCACAAACATGTAACACAACAGCTTATCAGCACAAACAGTCCCATATCTAGGCTGCAGCAAAGTTACTGCGACAGCAAAAACAGCAAAATCTGCACGTGGATTAGAGCCAGAGTGACTCAACTGTTAAGACAAAATCAGTGAGGCAGAGCTGTTTGTTTGTGTGTGTGTGTGTGTGTGTGTGTGTGTGTGTGTGTATGCACGCACACATGATCATTCATTCAGCTGGAAGGGACAGTTGAACCCAATAAACAATCCCACTAACTGATAAGAAGAGCATTTGGCACGAATAATGAACATGTTTCACAACGTAAACCAGAGGAGGGAAGACCTAGTTTTAGATTTAATTCATTTACATGTAGAATTAGGTTTCTGATTTATATTAACCATTACAGCTGACCGTATAATCAATAAACTTACCTACCTAGCTATACTGTCTGGGATCAACCGCTGCCAACCAGTGGCGGAGAGTAACTAATTACATTTACTCAAGTACTGTACTTAAGTACAATTTTGAGATACTTGTAGTTTACTTGAGACAAACATTGTACTTTTTACTCCACTACATTTATTTGATAGCTTCACTTACTTTGCATGTTCAGATTAATAATTCAAATCATTATTAATCAACTAATAACTTATGATGTCATATTATAGATCAAGATAAAACTTTATTGATCCCCAGGAGGAAATTCACAAGGCAGATAAAGTATATTAAGTAGTTAAAACTAGCTCCTTTACCAGCTTCAACATTAAAGTGAATTACAAATTGATGCATAAATAATTTTAATCCAATAATATAATACACATTATTCTGATATGGGCTGTTCTACAAAATGAGTAATTCTACTTCTGGTTCTTCAGTATATTTTGATGCTCATACTTTTGTACTTTTACTTGAGTAAAAATTTGAATGCAGGACTTTTACTAGTAACAGGGTATTTCTATACTGTGTATTGCTACTTTTACTTAAGGAGAAGATGTGAATACTTCTTCCACCTCTGCTTCCACCAACTTTGTCGGTAAACTTTGCTCTTATTTGGTGCACTGATCATATCTTAAAATAAGCTTAGCTTAAGTTTTATTAAAAAGAACAATTCTATAAATATTGTCTTGTATACTGTCAAACCCTGATACTACAGTACTGTATTGCTTTGCAAACTAATGCCAGCTTTAGATTAGCTAGCACCTGTCTGCTATTTACAGCAATGTACTGGCAGAGGCATGTCCTTCAAAAGCATGCGTAGTACCAGGAAGGCTCTCTGTCACAACAACAGCTCCATAACACTGAGCAGAGCCGGAGAGTCACACAGTATGGTTTGTTTTAGGGTTGACTGTAAAGAAATCACAGGAGGATAATGGAGGAATTTCACAAGTGATGCCTTTTAAATCAATGTGTGTTCTTTTTAAATGCACACCGCCTAAAGGTAGAATACAGCCCCACAACAACTTGAAAAGCAACCCAGGTGCCAACTGCTCTAACATGTCACAACAAGTGAAATATTTAATCATTTGTATTGAAGCAGAAGATGCGACTGAGTCATAATAGAAACAACACTCACCTTTGCTTGGCTTGGTGGTGGCAGAGCCAGCACAGTGGCCTGGGCCACTGGCAGAGGGCTCTGATGGTCGTTCACACGGTGGGCCATGTGTGCCCTTCACAGATTACCAAGGCTGTCAGACACTCAGTCACTCATCCAGGAAGACCCACTGCAGAGGAATATACATGAGAAAATATGAAGGGGCAATTCAAAAAAGACACTTTCTTTAACATAACAACAGTCCGCGTGTCGCACTGCCTCGGTATCTTTATCAAAGCGCGAGTACGTGATTACACGGACGCCCAGATCCTCCACAAACAGCCTGGCTTGTAAACAGGGTGTTGCATTACAAAAGCTCTGCTGTTCAACCCATCGTAACTTTCCAGCACATCACAACAAATACATCGTTTATATTTATCAATCACCAGTCTGACCCACTTGTCAGTTTCCTGAAACTAATGGGTGCAAAAAATAATGACTTAATGACCACACCTCAAATAAATAAACTGCGAATCATTATACAAAGAATAAATAAACAGGCCTATGCATCGTTGCTGCAGTAAAATCTAGATGTCCACTGATTAAATGCTGCATTTTGTTACCTTCGTTTGTGTTTACAGATCTTCGCTGTGTTATTTCAGTCACCAGCAGTCAGTCTGCCCTGCAGATTCTCGCACACATTTCTTGTTTGCTCGCTGGAGGCTGGTCAGTCGCTATTATAACTTGCAACACGCTGCGAGGTGTCCGTACGTCTTTTCACGTTGTTCACGTTTCTGAAGATGATTGTAAACGACAGGTGTCGAGCTGCGGCAGAGTGTGTTGTCTATTTATAGACGACGCCAGCAAGGAAACTCTGCTGCTGTCTGGTTCTGCGCACAAGATTATTTGGGCTTTTCAAGGTCTTAAAGAAACTGGGACAGCGTATGTCAGTATTTTGGACTACAACACCCATGAGCGTTGTTGGTATGAAATCTCGCGAGTTTAGGCACAACATTGGGTTGCCAGGTCTGCTCATATGTAACATAAACGGTATTCATGCTGTTGCCGTGATTAAATACTTGTTCATGCAGACAGGACATTTTGAGTTTCAGAGCAGTTTCGACACAAACAACAACCACGATTGAACTAAAATAAAACAAATACAAGTAATTTTATCATTATATGCTAATTAGGAATGACTGACTAATCAGTTTATCCCTAGGTAAATTTGAATTATTAATTCTAAGAATGATCCTTTCAGAGTGTTACATAACTGACTGTACATTAATCTTTAAGAAATACCTTTGATGTTGATGTTATGGGTGACCCATAGTACTTCATATGGTTAGCTGAAACTCAGCATATATTGTATTTATTGAATATTTTGAATGTAAAAACCTTATTCTAACTGATATACAGGGAAGCGAAATATTCAGTATTTCTCAATTAAACTTAATAACTTAAACTTAATAAAACAAGAGTGTAACATCTCATAATAAAATAGTTGCTGTCCTTGAGGAAAATAGTTAATTTGTACGTTGTTGTTGTTTTTTTGTAAATGTACATTTTATGTTAAATTATTCTAACTGGTACAAAGTATTTTAGTGTTTGTTATCATACATGATTGAAGGTTTGCTAAAAAGAAACTAAAAATAAAAGGAAACAAAAGGGATGGATTGGGGCTTTAGACGCTTTGGTTGTGGGTTCTAAGTGACCGAACCTGGCAACCCGGGAGTCTGGCCATAGCGCTGAAAAACTTGTTGTTGTCGGGGAAAATGGCGTCAAACGTTGAGGCCCCGGAGCGCTGGTACCTCGCCCTTCTCGGCTTTGCGGAGCATTTCCGAACCTCCAGTCCGCCCAAAATCCGGCTCTGTGTGCACTGTCTACAGGCAGTGTTTCAGTTTAAGCCTCCGCAGAGGATCGAGGCCCGGACACATCTTCAGCTGGGCTCGGTTCTCTACCACCACACCAAGAACAGCGAGCTGGCCCGCAGCCACCTGGAGAAAGCGGTGAGGGACGTTCGATCTAGGAAAGAACGGGGATGCGGTGGAGAAGGGAGCGGGTGTAGGCCACAGGCAGCGAGAACAGCGAACGGCGGAAATCCTTAAATAGCTGTTCATTCAGGAAGGCTAAATTTGTAACGAAGTGGAAATAAAAGATTTGTTTGCGTTTTGTTAAATATTCGTCCCGAGTCGACCGCTTTCGTTCTTTCTCTGGGGTTAGCCAAACAAGCCGCTGTGTGGGATTATTATTGGTTCATAAAGATAGCAAACACCGACAACATGACGCCGCTAACATTTTGTATGTTTTGTTTTGCAGTGGTTTATATCTCAACAAGTCCCCCAGTTTGAAGATGTCAAATTTGAAGCCGCCAGCATTTTGTCAGAACTCTTCTGCCAACAGGTAAGCTCAGTCTGGTTACATTTGAAGCAACATTAATTATTTTCGTGAGGTAACTGAAATAACATTAGCTTAGCTGCATAACGTTACAGTCATCACTTCTTAACACTAAGTGAAATTGACAAGGTATTAGAAGTTGTGTATGTCATGGTGGTACATGCAGGGTAAGCTGTGCGTTGAATGCCTATTATGAATGCATTGATATTTAGTATTGGTTATTGATCATTTTTAATCAATTTTCAGAATCTGGTGGACTCTGCAAAACCCCTACTGCGCAAGGCGATCCAGATTTCACAACAAACACCATACTGGCACTGCAGATTGTTGTTCCAGTTGGCGGTATGTGTTAATGTAGTGCAATAATATGAATGTGTGAAATATTAAAGTGTCCAAATTCTCTGATTTCAGCTTCTCAAGTGTGAATATTTTCTGGTTTCTTTAGTCCTTTATGACAGTAATCTGAATATCTTTGGGTTATGGACAAAACAAGACATTTGAGGATGTCATCTTGGGTTTTGGGAAACAATGATCAACATTTTTCACCATTTTCTGACATTTTATGGTCCAAACAACTAATCGATTAATTGAGAAAATGATCCACAGATTAATTGACAATGAAAATAATTGTTAGTGGCAGCCCAACTTGTTTAACTCACTTAAGATGTTTTCATGTGCAGGTCTGGCAGTGTTTGAGTCTAAATGAGAAACATTTGTCCAAATAGCAAAAGAGATGACAGGAGTGTTCTTGTCCCTTTCAGCAACTTCATACTCTGGAGAAAGATTTGGTGTCAGCATGTGACCTGCTGGGAGTTGGAGCTGAGTACGCCCGAGTGGTTGGGTCAGAATATACCAGGTAAATGTCACCCAATCCTCTGTTGACTGCATATTTCAGTTTTAGTGGTTAGAATCTGACACCTGCAACTTCAGCATACATTACTATTAATCTCACAAGTCTCAATCTACACGCTCACAGATCTACTCTGCTTCAGTTTGAATGTTTGTATGGAGGGTCTGCCATCTTATGGGCTATCCCAAACCAAATAGTGGGAAGTGGACTTTGAAACTCTTGGCAGCAATTCTGTTTTATTTCTGACATCTCATTCGCAATACCCCTCTACAGAAGCGCAAGTGCCCACAATACAGGAAACATCATTTACATTTATCAAATTATATATCTGGAATCTAAGTTCTGTTCAGCTTCCTTACACTGTCTTTTCATTGTGGGTTCAGACAAATCATATATGTAGTGAATTAATGACAAAACATCATAAAGTTCCCATTGTATAGAAGTAATTAATACCCAGTTGTTCATCTTCTTTTAAAGTAAAATGTTGCTCTTGTAAAACGTTTGAAACAAATGCAATGCAAATATCACCAGTTCTGAGTGCATTTTAGCATGGTATTGGCGGACCCTTGCCACCATTACAACTGTGGCAGTGTTTATAAATATTGACTGATTGTGAGAAGTTGATGGTGAAAAACTTACTTGATATTTTTGCTTTTTAGGGCGTTGTTTCTCCTCAGCAAAGGAATGGTGAGTCATCTGTTCTACTTGACTTTGTTGTACTATATGTGCTGTTACACCATGGCGATATAAACAGTGATTTCCCCCCCCCTCGCACAAATACTTTTCTTGCATCTTTAATTTTTTTTGTTTATATCAATAACTTTAATAATAGTACTCATACAACAGTAATAGTTGTCATTTTTAATATACGAGTTAAAAACAACAAAAGCAACGTCAAATTATATCAAGTTTTGTTTTTTCTTATCTTCTAGTTGCTGCTAATGGAAAGGAAGCTTGGGGAGGTGCATCCTCTGCTCACACTGTGCGGAACTATTGTAGAAAACTGGCAGGGAAACCCCATCCAGAAGGAGTCCCTCAGGGTCTTCTTCCTGGTCCTACAGGTCACACACTACCTGGATGCTGGACAGGTAGGAAAACCAGTCTGGAAGGGTTAGATGAAGTGGGGCAGAGTTGTTCATAGGGGTTTAAATGCCAGTGTTTAATAACACACAGGAAGAAAGTTGATCAGCATGCATATATTGATTTCATAAAGGAATTGAGGATGATAAACCTATTTTGATGTCTGATGGTCTCAAACTACTTGAGAGCTGAGATGGGATGTATTGTCATGTCCATGTGCCCAGGTGAAGAGCGTGAAGCCGTGTCTGAAGCAGCTGCAGCAGTGCATCCAGACCATTTCTACACTCCACGATGATGAGATTCTGCCCAGCAACCCAGCAGACCTCTTCCACTGGCTGCCCAAGGAGCACATGTGTGTCCTCGTCTATTTGGTAATGCCACTTCTCTTTCTTTGTTACATATAAGCCTCTAAAAGTTCTAATCTCCCAAAACAACACCAGGACTGTCATTGCTTCGATTTTTCTAAGTGATGGCAAAAATCCTAAATGTTTTTAGATTAGTAGCAAACTACTGAATCCTCCCCTGTTTTTTCTCCTTCTGAATGTGTTTGTTGTATTACTCTGAAATCTAATTTCACAGACAAAACACTAAATGCAGCATTTTGGCTGTTTTTTTAGTTTAGTTTAGTGTATCCAAAAGTGGTTTTAGGTCACGTAACCACCATAAAACAGGAACAGTATCAGACTAGTTTTCAGAAAGCACTTCCTGAGCTTGTAACCTTGTGTGGGAAGTATTTTGGAACTTGTAAAAAGAAAGTTTTATCAAATATGTGTGATACTTAGTTTGTTTGTCTCCTGTGGTGCTTTTGTCCTCTTCAAGGGTGCACACTATTTTGGTGTCAAGACCAGTACCAGCCAGGAGATGTTAAATGTCTTTTGAGCCTCAAAAATAATAGTCACAAGACCTTACTTTCCACACCTGAGCCAAAATGCATTTTGAAAGGAGAAGAGGAGAGCACAAAGACAAGAGGCCTTCTAGCTGAAGTGTTTTATTATTTGGTTATTATTCATTTAGATTGTATATAGGATGCATCTAATTACTTTGTAATTAAAATAAAACTAGTAATAAAGCCTAAATAGATTACTCACACAGTTAGTAAAGTGATAGCTTGACACAACTGCAGTGTTGCAGAGATTCAGTTAATGCTTACAAAAGTTTTTTTTTTACATGGATGTTATTAGGACTTGGTTCACAGTGTTTAATGTGAATTCTTTCTTGTCAATTTACAGGTGACAGTCATGCACTCCATGCAAGCAGGCTATTTGGAGAAAGCCCAGAAGTACACAGACAAGGCTCTTATGCAACTAGAGAAACTAAAAAGTGAGTT
>NTHP01000087.1:829729-841945 GCA_003416845.1 Oplegnathus fasciatus | reverse complement strand
CTGACTCTCGCTTCTGTCCATTCAGATCTCACAGGTGTGTCAGCTGTGCCAACAGTCCCCCAGGCTATTCACCAACCACGCTGCTCAGCTTCACACGCTATTAGTGAGTATTTTCAACCTAAACTCGCTTTAACATTTGTGTGTACAACAGTTTGTTCCTGAAAGGGAAAGGGAAAGGACAAAGAACACTGAAAGTGACTGAACATGGTCACAAGTTCAAGTAAAATAAGGTACATTAAACTAAAATGATTGTGTTCATGTTCACTGAGAACAAATGTATTTGAGACATATTTTCAGTTGTCAACGATCTGTTTTACTTCGTTAAGTTAAAGGCAATTGTTTTGGAATTTTGGAGTCATCCCACATTTATATTTAAGAATTTATTGTTACAAATACCTCTTCTTATTTAACATACTCTTAGATTTAAAATAAAGCACACTTTTAAGGAGTTCCTTACATTTTACAGTAGACAGCTAAATGATAAAAATAGACAGGTAGCAATAGCAGGAAAATGGTACATTTTACAGTTACATTTTTATTGGATTAATAAAGCATTCAATATTGTGTGTTTGTTTAAATTAAATGATAATTAAATAAAACATGGAAAAACCTGGAGTAAAATTTCACATTTTAGAAGTATAGAACAATCCATAAACCCAAATGGAAAACTAACCGAAATAAACATACGTATACATTGAAAAAAACAAAAAAAACAATGGCAAAATTATGAAAATTTTGTAGACTTAGAACATCAAAACACAGAAATCTGCCATGAAAAATAAATAAATAGCAGTTATACGTTCCAAAAGCTGTTGTTCTGATGAAACCACATTTTCTAGCTGTAACTATATCTCTGTTTTGGTGAGAAATTGACATCTGTAATAGTCTATCTATTCCTCTTGCTCTTGTCATATCCCAGGGTCTGTACTGTATCTCGGTGAACTGTATGGATAATGCAGAGGCACAGTTTACCACAGCCTTGCGGGTGAGTACATGCTGATTTTACTGCCTCTCCTCAGATACTGTCACCAATATCTTCTTTCCTTCTCTCCTCTCTTTTTCTCTCTTTTCTCTTTTTCTGCTCTATCCTCTTGTCTCAAACATGTCTGTATTGTTGTGTTTCAGCTCACCACACACCAGGAACTGTGGACATATATTGTAACCAACTTGGCCAGTGTCTACATAAGGGAAGGAAACCGACACCAGGAGGTTAGTTAAGTAATAACGGGTCACATCTTTAAATTACAACAGTGTAATGCAATGAACCACTTCTAAACGAAGTGGTTAGTATACTTTATTTTGATTTTATATGTGGTTTACTTCTTTGTAGAGCCCGATCAATACATCAGCGTTGCTGATGGCTTATTACAGATATTTTGGTATTGTTGTATATGTTAGCTATAGAGTAACAAGAAATTTCTGCAAGAAAAGCCAAACACACTGTGTATTTGTTGTAATTTAGAAACAGTGTTGCCATTGCATAGTTTGTCCACTAGAGAGCGCTGACAAGTTCATTTTGCAACTGTAAAATCTCCCACTCAGTACAGTACTTTGATAACAAATGTAATAACAGACTTAAGTGATCCTCATCCTTTTCCTCTAAGAATACAGTCAGTGGATTGAAGTTATCTTAGATAAAAGCACACTCTTATTTTGAAATAAGGGAAACATGGGTAGAGACAACCCTTTTAATGATAACTAATAGGTGCACTTTTAAACGTATTCCCTCTTTCATTTCTTCTTCAGCTGTACAGCCTCCTAGAGAGAATAAACCCAGACCATAACTTCCCAGTGAGGTAAGCGGCTTAAGATGTTTTACGGTTTGTATATACAACACAGGACAACACCTTGAGGCAATGCATCTTGTTAAAATAAGTTCAGATTATTAAATGTACAACCATTGCCTTTGTTTTTGGTTCAGCTCCCATTGCCTCCGTGCTGCAGCCTTCTACATCAGGGGACTCCTGTCCTTCTTTCAAGGACGCTACAATGAGGCCAAGTACGACTAATCTTAAATTGTTTCAAAGAACACACCCACAGATCCACCCTGCGCCCGTGCATATTTAAATATATATATATATTGTTGTGTTGCAGACGTTTCTTAAGGGAAACCCTGAAGATGTCTAATGCTGAGGATCTGAATAGACTGACTGCCTGCTCCCTGGTTCTGCTGGGCCACATCTTCTATGTACTGGGCAACCACAGAGTAAGACTAAAGACATGACAATTGTGCTTAATGTTCGCACAAAATCTCACTTGATTTCAGTCTTGCACTATTTGGGCTATGAATTGAGTTGAACAACAGGTTAAAGCAGGTTGTTAAAACAACTTGGTCACCAGAGCAGAACATTTTGTCTTACGTTTTTTAATTGTATCAAGATAAGAAGAAAATGTTGTAATTTATCCAGTCTGTTCTTGTTCACCCCATTGATGTGCCATGAGCAGCTAGGGCTTCATTTATAAAACCATTTCTACATTTTGTACAAAATGAGAACACTTTGTACACTGAAAAAATATCCTGATTTATAAAACTCTGTGCAAAGAATTTTGCTTTTGATAATAATTCACAAGGAACTTGACAAGATATTTCCGTGTCCAGGCCTCATATGCTGCCTTGTTAGCTCCCACGATTAACCTTATATGGTTAATGAGGCGTCTGTTGGTTAATACAGACATGCACATAAATCAGGTTGTTTTTTAGGTTGAGGCCAGATGACCTCGAGACATGTTGTTGTTGTGACATAACCAAATTTAAAAACAGAAATGAGTGGCGGCGTGTCACGGCAGCAGTGAACAAAGCCAACCCAGGGGAGCTGAATCATCTAGAAATTAAGAAGTGTTCAGACGTCACAGTTGAGGCAAGGAAGCATGTTGTGCATCAGCAAAGCATGGGTACCATTGGTTGGGGTCAGAGCACATCCCCCTTGAGACTCCCTTGATAATGGTGTTTCACAGGGGGAGGTGCACTGCAGGTAAACGTGCCCTCCCATTCTTGTGCTCACGTAAGATGACAAAGCAAAAAGAATAGGTTCTATGAAGCCACTAGGTATAGATCCATCAACTGACAGCGAAACACTGTGAGATACTATAGGGATATTTTAAAATATTAAATGATTAATTTCAGTAATTTGTCAACACCTCTATAATAAAACATGGCTATTAGTCTGCTGCTAACAGTCTAAGTGCTCCTTCCTAACTGACCAGAGAAGCCACAATAACTGTAAATTCCTTTTGCCTCAATATCTAATTTGAGGCATGAATTTAATTAAATTTGTTCACACAAATTAAGTAATTTGAGGGTTCAAAATGACTAATATGTGGAGATAACTATTTGGTGTGCACAAATTATTAATTGAGGAGGACAAATGATCTGTAGGGTGCACATATTTCAAAACCCTTTTTAATGCTTACTGTGTTTATAACTGGGGATTTTTGTCTGATGGTTTCCACCCATTTTGTTATCTAAAAAGTTGCTCTTTTCTCTTTAGGAAAGCAACAACATGGTTGTACCTGCCATGCAGCTGGCCAGCAAGATCCCCGACATGTCTGTTCAGCTCTGGTCTTCAGCACTGTTGAAAGGTACGCAACACTTTTAATGAAAGCACAGGGATGCAGACGTTTTACTGTGAGAATACTTGACTTTGCCATCACGTTTGAAGCACAAAATCTCTGTTCTCAAGAAACGAGCTGTGTTTGAAAGGAGAAATTTGACCAAGTGTTGTGCTTGCAGACTTGAACAAGGCCCTTGGGAACACGATGGATGCCCATGAAGCAGCCCAGATGCACCAGAACTTCTCGCAGCAGCTGCTGCAGGACCACATCGCTGCCTGCAGCCTCCCTGAGCATAACCTCATCAGTGTATGTGAAGCAGATTGGCGTGATTCTTAAAGTTTACATGTCATTACTCGTCATTATCGCTTTACTCTGGTGCCACACTGGATTTACATATTTACACTTCTTTAATGTGGTGTATCTGTTTTGTGTCTATGTTTCGTAGTGCTGAGATGACAGCATTTCTCTGTTTGTTTTTCAGTGGACTGATGGCCCTCCTCCTGTCCAGATCCAAGCCCAGAACGGCCCAACCACCAGCCTTGCAAGCCTGCTATGAGAAGCCACCTTTCTCGCATGTGACGGTAGCTGGTACATTATGACAAGCAACAGATTGATGCCTATAAACCTGCTGTCAGACTACTGTAGCTGAGATTTGAGAGAATTTTAACAGGTCACAGAGTTCAGGCCTTCACTTTATTAGCTTCTCAAGATTGCTTCCTGATTGTCTGCTATCACATTTTTAATTGTTGTAAAACAACTACAACTACTGTTGTACATGTATTTCACACTCTCTGATGGCATGGATGCTTGCGGGGCATGAGGGCAGGGTTGGACTCTTGATTAGAGTAGTGAAGGACACATAGCGACGTATAAAAGGGCTTCTTTGCCTCAGATATAGAGAACCCTTCCCTACGTTTGCCAGGTTTCTTTTCCATTTGTTGGAAAGGATAGACAGGGGGACAGGAAAGAAATGTAGAGGAAATTAATTTATTCATGTTGATATTTTTGTAACTTGGTAAATATTTTACATCTTGCCTTTTTTTGTATGGATCCTGTTTTTTTTGTTTTGTTTTGTTTTTGTTTTTTTTTTCATGCATGGAAGTTACTGATGTGGACTCCCTGTACAATAGTTTCTGACCTGGGTTGCTAACAATACATTCTTGGTAGATCATTTTTTGCACAAAACCCATAATAGAAAGAATAGAGACACCTTGTAATATATTTTCACACAATAATCAGTTGAAAAGTTTCATGATACTTATTGGCAGTGTACATTGTATTGCAGCAGTGCACAATTCACTGTGTGCAGTTCCTCTATTGACCAGAATATGCCTCTGTTGCATCTGTTCATGAGCAATGTTTAAAAACTTCAGAATTTCATATTATTTGATGGCTGTGAGGGTTGCCACATACCCTGTAAAACAACACATTTAACTGGTGTATTTTTTTTGAAGTTCCATAATATACGAGTTCCCTGTTGATGTATTAATTTTTACAAATCATGTTTAGACTTTTGGAGCTTACAGTAACCTTCAGATATTCAAAAAGTGAATTTATTTTATTTTGTTATATTTTAATTTCTCTTGATAGTTCTACTAAATGGTTTCTTTACAGTATGTTTGTATAGATTTGCCACTTGTTGAACCTTTATTGTACAGTGACATTTTATAAAGTCAATTTAGTAAAGTGTGATATGTATTTTTAGCTATCCTATGTAGAAATCTCAATGCTTGGTATTTAAGGCACTCTGTAAGGACACAGTTTAAGCTTGAGTACTAGCCATATTCTATCCAATGCCTATGTTTTTAATGCTTACATTGTTTTCAATAATTTTCCAATAAAAATACGTTTGAAATTTCGTAATTTACTGATTTACGCATCAGTTTTTAGACATTATTCCATTGGATTGAGTGTTGTGTGTTTTTGGTTTGTTTTTAAGCCAGTTCATGCCTGAGTGCACTGTGCACCTGATTGCTTAATAATCAGGTTTTGTGGAGCCAAACTGGGCCACTCATACTAGTGGTGACCTACTGAAGTGGTAGACACTGCAAAACAATAGGAAAGAAACTGAATAAATACTGGCAGCTGTATGATGCACAGTAGTTAGTTGCTTAGAAGTATGAGTTAGTGGTGAGCATGTTTTTTAAGTTGCCTTTAGGTGGTGCTAGAGTTTTCAGATGTGTTTACGTGCATGTCCTTGTACTTTTCTTCAGGACAAAATATGCACAAATCTCAGTTTTAGGGCTAAATACATAAATATGTTTCACTTCATGTACTTTAACTATAAACAAAAGCTAGCATTTCTGGAAGAAAATATATTTAATAACCACCACTATGTAATTTGTTCATTTCCCTCTATCACCCTTTGTTTTGTTTTTTTTGTCTTGTCATATAGGACCTAAGACCGTGAGTAGTGTTGCTCCAATCTCACTACAAAAGCATTCATTTGCAGTACTCAAAAGTGCATTTAACACGCTATTTGAGGCCTGTGTGAAACAGTAAACTAAGCCAACATTCAGTCTTTTATGTATCCTCTGTGGTTAACACTGCACAGATACAAAGACCTGGACTTTGTGCTTACTATGAACCGGTGTTGAGCTTTCCCAGTGGCAAGGACTTTTGTGCCCACCTCAATTCCTGCACCTGTTCAGTGAGTTAGTGTGGAGAGGTGAGAAATTAGAATATGTTCCCATGCCTCCTTTGCCACATGTAGCAGGCTCTCTAGAGCAGCTTGAATAGGGATAAACCTGAGAACACTTCCTCCATATTGTAGCTAAGGATGCCCTGATCGTCTGCACCATTATTTCCTTGGCTTGAACCTCTCCAAGGCTGTCTGTCTGCAGGTGGTAAACTGAGATTCAGAGGTGATTATTATCAAGGCAGTCTGAGCAGGTCTGCAATTAGCCAGGAAACACATGGGGCTCTCAGTTAGTGAGGATAACCACAGGAATTCCCACACCAGCACCAGATCACAAGCTGTGGCCTTAGAAGTGGCCCGGCATGGTTACTGAGTTGTGTAGTCCAGCTATGTCACATGATGCGCTTGTGTATCTGGGTATACTAGCAGGCTGATCAGGTACACTCTGAGGACAACAATGTACCTCAGAAATGGACCGAGGCTCTCAGGAAGGTGGCAGGGGCTAGTTTGGCACTGGACTCTTACAGCAAAAGTTTGGAACTCTTGTCTCCATTGATCCTGGAGCAGCTACAGGGTCCTGTGGTCACAGGAAGACCCTGAGGGGATGGCAGTGGGCCAGATCCACTGTAATGTCCACTGTACAACTAATAGTTCTGTTCCTCCACAACTGCCATCCCATGTAATGCAGGGTTATTGAACTGTTAAATATCCAGCATAAACTAATGCACTAAGTCAAGCAAGATAATCTTATTTAATGGACTCAATTAATTACATTCATATAATATAGGTTATATTTTATATGTAAAGTATAAAGTATGATTCGTTGACAAAAAAACTGTTGTCAGTGAAACCCCCATATACACTTATATATCCAGATTCACCATAATACCTGATAGTATCCTCACTTGTTATGATATGTGGTGGCAAAATTAGACATGACCAGTTTGATGCTTTTAAAAATACAGTCTGGTACAGTCCGGGGTACTGTTTTGTGTCAATTTGGATCCAGTGGCACACAATGGCAATTAAGAAAGTAGCAGAGTAAAACAAGGCGCCAAGGCACAAGTAAATGCAAATACTGTATGTCAAAAATACACACATGCCAAGACGGGGCAGTCATATGACATATAACATACTACCGTGGTAAATATGATATGCAAAATGTGAGTTTTGTCATGAAAAGAGAAAATGAGGATCATATGGACTGGAGCACCAAATGTAGGAACTCACACAGCTGTGACTAACTCCTTGATCAGTAACTGAAAGTAAAGTACATCTGAAATGAAAGGGTCAAATGGATACATGACTTTTTATGTTTGCCTATTTTTCAATGTGGTAATTTGCAGTGTCTAAGTAAAGGCTGCAAGAAGTGTGAGAAGGAGAAGCTCATCAACCGTACTTATTCTTCAGCAAAGATTGTTTTAATTCAATATTTTATGTTCTTGGAGTAGGCCTAGCACACATAAACAGAGGAACACAAACAAGCACATCATTGTCACACAACCATGTAATAAAATCCAAATTCAGTTAGTACAATATTGTTATCACACAATAAAATAGTGGTGTTTATTTATTTATATACTTTTTATATTTGATTCATGCAGGAGTTTAGGTTCCCATTCAATAGTTGTCCTGTCCTTGTTTTTACTCTGCCTACATCTACAGTATTTCCGTTTAGCAGTTCTAAACGCAGCATTTTCTTTCTATCTCAGCAGTTGGAAACTTAACATTTCCGAGGTGTGTATGAACGCAGCATGACGCCGCCTGTGGTGGCTCATTACATTATCTGGCAACCGGAGTGGCAGCGGACAGAAGAGAGGGGATCCCCGGGATTTTTACACCGAAGCCAGCTAAATACTAACATCAAACATCTGAAAATCGCGGGGGAACTCGGTCAAGCTCCTCCTAGACTTCGTAAGTTCGTATATTTCATTATCATATCAACTAATCCAATATTTTAATTTTCAATTAAATTATAACGACGAAGGGAAGTTTCTCTATCGGTGTTAGCTCAGCTAACGTAAGTTAAGCTAGCTAGCATAGCTTGATCTTAGCTAACGTGCAAGGTAACAGTTTGTGTGTCGCTCAGCTACACACATACACCTACCGAGCACGGACTGCCAAGAACATACCGCCTCAAAAAGTCGAGGAATATTAAAACTTCACCGGCAAAACTTGTATTAGGATGCACCAGTAGTAAGATATAATGTAAGTTGTTCTTTTTATTTGCCCATAATGAAGCTACAAGACTCTGAGATTAAACTGACATTTTCTGAATGTAATTAACGCCTGATTATTTGTGAATACATTTAGCGAGTGTCTGTCTGGGCAGGCGAGTGTCCAGGGAGTTAGCGTTAGCATGCTAACTTAGCTCGCTAGCTAGCCTTTTAACACTAGCAGCTCACTGAGATGGGGTCGGTTTCATTGTCTGTCGTGTATCGCTATTTGGACGCGCACAGACATCCAAACTAAACATCACAATCTCTATCATCATATTTAAAGGAACACATGCTCTAGTGTTAAGCGACTTTTCTGTAATCTCTGTAATCGCTGATATCCACAATTGGCAGCTAGCTCGCGTTAGTTAGCCACTGGTTTTGTAGCCGGACAGATGGACAGGTTGTTGTTGGCGAGCCAAGTTAACGTTAGCATGAGATAGCTTGTTGTTGTTGATGGATTAGTTGGAAATAGGTAGCTATTCTTTTGCGCAAAGTTGGCTCAGTAAAGTTTATGAACATCATAACTAGTATTGCCACCGGTTATTGCTAAGCCGACTGTTGTTCTTAGCCGTGGATGGGTATGATTATGGGTTTATGAGCCATTGATCTCAGAACTTTGTCAGATTAGCTCAACCGTGAAAAGCCTTTTTATGGAGGCGTAATGGTGGACGGTGGTGCCTCCGTCTGGGTGTGTGTCTGTCTGTCTGTCCACGACGGGTTAGTAGCGATCACCCACGCCAGACTATAGACAACTAAATGTTTGTACCAGAATATCAATCTTTTCGTAGCTGAGATCAAATTCACCACTTAATGTATGTAATGAGATGTCTTAGTGTATGCTCTATAACTACTGTACCGTTCATTTCTCGATGAAGTCAAGTATTTGAAGGCATTCCTGTGATATTAATAATTTGATGTTAATTGTGAGATATATTATTTATGAGATATGCATCAGAATTATTAAGTCTTGTAATGACTCTGTCAGGGCTCAGCCTTAGATTTTTTTTAGGCAGTCACTGCGTCTACAGCAAGCTATGAACCATGTTGTTTGAGTGGACACTTCAAGTCATTTCTGTATTCACCTGTCTTTGAGGTGTGTTTAAGTTGAACAGCAGTGTGTATATTCTTACCTCTGCTCAGCAAGTGCCCTCTTTTTAGAGCAGGCAGACAGTTGGCACCCTTGGCTAGTGATGGGGGACACATGTCGCTTTACATTTTATGATGGGCCTTAGATTAGCCTGAGGAGGGGTGCCTCTTATGAAAAACCCTCCTGAGAGTGATGTGACCAGACAGGCATGACTTGAGATCCACTCTTATTCTGCCGTATCAGGATTAAAACTTTTTAAAGATACATCTGTATTTTCCACTACCCACTAGGTTTTGTTTTCGCTTTTGTCACAGGCTCAAAGGTACCTTGCTCATTGTTGCCATTGTTCAGTTTATTATGGTTATATTAGTCTTGGTATTTGCAGGTCCTTCCTTTAAGGAATTTAATCTCGCTGTAAGTGTTTTTTCAGTTGTGCTGAGTTACAACTTGTACAGTTCAGTCCCAATGTTGAACAGTGGGGTATGAATGTGAAGGACCGGATGGAAGTGTTGTACTTAACACTTAAGAGTTTTTACATCTGATTCATAGTTCTGTTACTTCTTCAATACTGTTTATTAATGCGAGAGATGTTAAAATGGAGATCACATCTGTTTCACACAATCATGACCAAACAGTGTCTTTTTCCATCCATCCACATCTGGCTGTGGTGTTTTCATAATAGTATCTCTCTAGCTCACTGTAGGCCACAGTTTAACACAGCAGTTAAGAGTCTGGTCGAGTGTGAGCTCAGTCATTGTGAAAAAGGTTAACAGGAAATGCCGGTGAAACCATAAAGTCTCTCCAAGACAGTGTCAATGTGGATGAGGGATGAGGGACCCTCGTTGTATTTGAGTGTTTAAGATTAGGATTAAGCCACAGTGATTTCATCAGGAAAAGACTGTATGATTCTTAGCTTCAGTCAGACGGTGGTAATCACTTGTCGTTTATCAAATACGATGCTGAAGTGAAAGATGCTACTGCAAGTGAAAATTGACCTCTTGTTCTGCAGGGGTAGTTCACTTTTTAGCTTTGCTTTTGTGTCATTTTTTGACTGCTTGCTACACTGGGCTAAGTACTTTATGCTATATGCCATTGTTGAATTACTAAGTTTTCCTAAAGGTTTAAAAGTGATTGGATGCATTATTTGACTTAAGTTTAGATCATGTAGTAGTCAAGTCAATTGTATTTATGTAGCCCAGTATCACAAATTTGCCTCAAGGGTCTTTATACGAAAGAGAGGTGAAAAGATGAGTTTGAAGTTTGGATTTAAGGGCCTCAACAGAGTCAGACATCAGCAGGAAGGCTATTCCAGAGGAAGAGGGCACGATAGGAGAAGGCCCTGCAGCCTGCTGACTTCTTTTTAACTCTGGGGACAGACAGGGGCCCTGTATTCTCGGAGCAGAGAGCACAGGGTGGAATATAAGGTTTAAGGAGATCAGACAGGTATGAAGGGACATGCCAGTAGTGTTTCAACTTAGCAGATTTACATAGTATTTTTAATATCTGAATGTTTTCTTGTCTTTTGAGAACTGTTTGTTCTGACAGTTTCACTGTTTGTTGTATCCGATGCCAAAGGACAGGAGTAGTTGTATCGGCCACAGGGTTCCGCCCAAAGGCCTTGGGCAATTCTTAGATCTGGAGGAGAGGAATCCTCCAATGTTTGACTGACTGAACTGTTTCTTGTTTACCCTGTTGGACTTCATATTGACTCAAGCAGATATGTTAACAGTGTGACCAACCTGTCTTAGACAGTTAGAGGTACATGTATGGTGTGATGATTTGGGCATTGTGTTCAATTAAGCTAACCTCCTCAAATTTTTGTTGCACTACAAGTAAACACGCTTTGAGTTCAGAATAGCCTCCACCATACTTCCCATACTTGATACTTTTCCCCTGGACAGTAAGTTTACTTATTCTTACTCGCCTATTTGTGTGGCAAATGCCCAGTGAAATACTGCCCCCTGGTTCAGACTGGACATGCGTCATTGTAGAAGACTTCTGGTATTCCTTCGGTAAATGGCCGCCTGTTGACCAGGTGGGCCATATGGCTTACAATGAATTGGCCCTTAAATAAATACTAAGAAGTGGTGTTTGTGGTTGGGAGGTTGCCCTGCATACCCATAGAGGCACTATTTTCATGAGGAGACAGAGAAATTTACAATTCAGTCCCTGCTCTTTTTTTTTTAACAGCATGCCGTGGATGAAAAGACTACACGACTAATATGGGTAGATGGATAGAAATAAAAGGGTGAGATAGCGAGTGTGCAAGACAAACTAAACTGAAACTCAAACTGAGCTAGTTTCACAGTGGTTATTTTATTAAAGTATAAAATGCATCTGACAAAAACAAAACTCAGCAGGCACAAATAACACCAGGCCAGCTGCCACAGGTATTTTGGCATCTCTCCCATCCAACAAGTAGCTGGTTAAAAATGTAATCCCATCCCTACTTGACGTATTTAAAACAACACTTAAATCCATGAACGTTATGTGGTATAGATCAGAAGCTTCCACTTC
The DNA here is from genome assembly GCA_003416845.1 of Oplegnathus fasciatus. Classification (NCBI taxonomy): domain Eukaryota; kingdom Metazoa; phylum Chordata; class Actinopteri; order Centrarchiformes; family Oplegnathidae; genus Oplegnathus; species Oplegnathus fasciatus. The sequence continues at coordinate 829,932 of NTHP01000087.1, read as the reverse complement.
TGCTTTGTATTCCCTTCCGTGTGAAGCTGTATGTCACAGCAACATTTCCTAAAAAAAAGCTGATTTGTTCAACACATACAGTAATATGTATTCGCTAGTGGTCGACTGATATGGGTTTTTCAATGGCCGATGCTGATATTTAGAGAGCAGGGCGGCCGATGGCTGATATATAATGCCAATATCATGTTGTTGCTTTTTTTTTT
>NTHP01000087.1:793944-822305 GCA_003416845.1 Oplegnathus fasciatus | reverse complement strand
TTTTCTAAGATCTGCTCTGCCCTTTGGCCTTATTATTCTGAAGGAGACGAGAGGGACATGCATCTAATCTACTCCTCCTCCATAGTTTCCTGAGAGGATCACTAATCACTGGCTGTCTTTTTCTACTCTCTTTCTCGTCCTCTCGTCATTTTTGTTGCTGTTATACAATAAACTCAATACAATAATTTAGAGAGTGTTTGTTAAATGTGTCACCAACATTATGCCGATGTTTAAGATAATGTGGCGGTGTCCACAAAATTCATGGTTTGGCTCGGCCAGTTTTCAGTACAGTGAGGAAGCGCACAAGATAAAATTTATCTATACATTTTAAAAAATGTCAAATGGTAAAGAGTGGCGTATGGGCCCTAGATAAGACACTGAACAATTAGCATGTAGACAGTAAACTATCTTAAAAAGCTTATTTACTAATAACATGTTAGTAATGTAACTTTGTAACAAAATCATGAGCACACATCAGTATATTGGCCTCAAAAATCCAATACCAAGTCGGGCTCTACTGTCAGGGTCAGGTGCAGATAATATCTATGAATGTTTATTAGATTGTATTACATTTGTACAATTTAGGAATTTGTATATGTCACTGAGTTGCACAAAAGCTGCAGGTATGATTATATCTTTTTGCAGCAATCACAATGGTTTAAGAAGAGAGGGGCACAACAATGTTTTTCCTCCCTGCATCTCTGATCCTGGTTATAAGGAAGTGTCCTTCACAGTGAGAGGCATCTTCATACATAAATCAGTCACCTGTGCTGCTGAGGTGCACCTGATAACTCAAAAGGCTGCTACATTCAAACAGACAAACATATGATATGTAAAGCTTAACTTAAACTACATAAAACTTATCATTCCTCCGTTTTTGTTGTTGATGGTTCAGTTTGGCTCTGATTGGACAGCAGGGAAAAGGCCATGGTGACGTAGTAGTGACATATCCGTTCAGAGTTCAGCTTTTTTCAACTCGAGGTGCTTGAATTGCTTCTCCTAAAACAGGAAGCATGCCATGCAGATAAAATGCGAGGCACCTACAAAAGCAACAAAATCAACAGCACAAATATGTTCATAGTAAAATGTAGCACGTCTGATTGAGTGTTTTTCTTATCTTGTTGTGAGAGAAGATCATTTATGAATGTGATTTCAAAATCAGTCAACATTTTTGAATTCATGTAATCTGAGCCCGACCTGAAGAGTGCATGAGCTACGTGTTTAGTGTAAATCAAAGAGCTGTAATGTGACAAGGCTGGCAGGCTTGATGGTATGAAATGGATACAGGAGTGGAGTTCTGATCAAGGATTGTGGACAGTAATAGGCAGAACTGATCCTTGAACAGAACTGCTACTCTGAGTTGCTGAGTCCCAGGCAGCGAGGTTTGGGGTACCAGCTCCCTCCAGGCATCTCCCAATGGACTTGCTGATGGACAAGTCAGACTTGTTTGTGAGATTGTAGTGTCAGTTTCATTTGGTTTTACACGCTGGATGGATGGAGCTGTGGGACCATCGGAACTGCCAGGAATGCTACTAGCACTGATTGATTCAGGATCTTTTCTCAGTTGATTGCCTGGCCATAGAATATACATTCCTGATGTCAGATTGTTTTATGGAAGTTTAAGCAAAGGGTGCTGTATAAAACTATGTTCCTCTGAGGTGTTCTGTTTAAACACACTGGTTTTCAAACCCAGAGTTCTCACAATCTAACATGACTTTTACGTTTGACTGGCTCAACTTTGGGCAGGGAAAGCGTAGCTTGGTCTCCATCATATTGAGTTTTAGTTTTGGCTCATGAACCTGTGTTATACCTGTTTGTCCCTACACCGTCTCCTGTCATCACAAGTACTCTGTGCAGTGTCTCAGTGCAACACTATCTCAGCTTCTGGCAGCCTGAAGTACTGATGCCATGTTTTTTCTGCCTTCCAACCCTCTCAGGTGTCACTGTGAATGGCAAGGCATAGATAGACTCTTGTGTTTGATGGCTCACATAGGCTCCCTTGTAGTTAAGACGCCTTCTCTGGATGAAGCTCCTACAGTTTTATTTTGTTCTTCACATGTTTGGTATCTCACAGTGTGAGTCTCTTATAACCCGGAGGTTGTGAATGACCTCCTATCACACAACAGGCCCTCAGGGCTCATATAGAAACCAAGATGCTAGTAGAAAATGGGCTCCAGTGAGTGGTGATCCTTTACTGAAGGCTTGGTGAGATGGAGTGTGTTGCAACAATGGGAACTAGTGCACACATCCCTGTCAGTCAGTCTTGAGTGTGTAAAAAACACTCATGATCACAACATATGCATTGTTGCTTAGCAGCAGTGCATTCAGCACACGAAACATTGGATTCATGATGCCATCCATCTCATCTGGGACAAAAGAAGCCACGTGTCTCTAGACCTGAAACTAGCAACCACAGCCTTCCTAGTAACATGCAGATCTCACACTGCACCGTCCCAAAGGGTTACAGTCATTCTGTACCTGACACGGTTCACTGCCACATCGTTACAGCCAGAGCAATGTGCAACCACCATTTCTACAATCTTACAGGGTAAAAGTATGGTTTCTGAAGCACTGTGTGTGGTATATGGGTATGCACACAAACACACCCACACACAAGCTGTCATCTCTGGGAGATAGATAGCCTTTGTGTCCAGGGATGGTACAGCAGGGCACATCTGTCCTTGTTGTGTACCAGAGCAGGGAGCATTTTAGGCTCCTCACACTCGTATGCAAACACAGACCTGAATGTTTTAGCTGTGTGTTGCTTTATATTGGTTGTGTTTGTTAGTTATTTCTAGCATCTCTTAGCTCAACATCTTGCAAAGTGTCAAGGATGCCTGTGTCTTATCTCCAGTACAAATAAAACTTGGCTGAATTCACAGATGTGAATTGTTAGAACAAACTGCAGCCTTACTGCAGACAGCAAATTGTTGAAATTGCTGAAGAGCAGTTTCATTTTCCCACCTTACTTTGCAGTTCTTTCAGGGCTTTGCTTTACAGTGTAGTTTTTGTATACATTAGATGTCTATGATGAATTATGACCTTGCCTTGGCTTTTTAATCTTTAAGCCTTTAAAGATAGCCGAGAAAACATTTTAAGATGTTTATTGTGTCCAACAATACATAAATAGTGTTTTTAAGAGTATATTTGATACTCTTAAATACACTATTCATGGAAGATGGGTTTTGGATGACAAGCTTTTTATGTCTGTCAGCAGCTGTTGACTCTTGACTGCCACAGAAGTTAGTCATGTCAGAGATACGTCCGCCCTCCTGTTGTCTGTCAGACATGTTTTTGGAATGTCCGAAGACGACGTAATTTTCTCCTCCTTTTTCCTCCTTCCCTTCCCTGTGTTGGACGTGTCTGTGGCCTCCCCGTCTCTCTCCCTCCCCTCTGCCACTCTGTCTCTCCAGGGGTTAAACCTGCGCCTTCTCTCAATCGCAGACCAGTTTGAACCGGTTTTCAGGGAAGCGCTTTTTGTCTCTCATGGAATCTCGGGATTGGGTCATGTGGAGCTGTGATGTCACGTTGGACTAGGAAGGCCTTGAGTCAGCTTTCTGAATCAGATATACAAGATGTGTCTGTGCACTTGGTTTCAGCCCAAATCATCAATTAAGCTATCACATTGTGGGGGTTTTTTTATGTGCAATGATAGAAATGTACTCATCCTTGTGTTTATAAGCATCACATTTTTATAACAATTATTATAAAATATTTATTCAAGAGAATCTGCCGGTGCCTGTTATGCCCATAATAAGTGCCTGGCCTACATTAGTGTGCTTGGTGTGAATGTTGCACAGTGCTTTTTTTCTGCTGTGTAATAGGTTTTCCCAGAAATCTTAGTGAGTGAGATTTGGGTCAGCATCTGGGGCACTGGCAGTAGGACAGGAGACGCCTGTACACCTCAGGGTTGTCCCTTTTCATACAACTGGAAATATCAGCTAAATCAAACATTGTAAATTTTCATGTACACGACTCAACAACAAAGTGTATAATCAATACCTTTCTAAGGATTATTATTTCCCTCAAAAACCTGGGGTTACATACAGTAGATGGACTCTCCGGCTAGGTTTGTTTAATAAGGTCCATATCTGGGTTCAGGGTGAAATGAACACATATCGCAGTTCTATTTTCATTTTGTACTGGTGGCACTGCTACTATTTATATTTCTTGTTATTACACCGGTGCAGATTTGGTTGCACAATCTTAGTCCCTGCTTTGATGTAATGGCAATGCGTGGAATAAAATGTGATTTAAAAGAGATTGATCGAGAGCTTTTGTTTTTAGTACCTGCCATTTAAACCAATTAAATGGCACCTTCGCCTGTGTGATATTGTAGATTTATATTAATAGATTCGGTTTAGCTTCCTCAGTCACTCTGTTTCCTCTGACACAAAGGCAGCCTCTCAGGTCAGTTACACCTGGCAATGCAGTCGTCCAGTTTTATTGTCTCAATTTTAAATTAAATTGAGGCAGTTACAACTTTCTGTGTTCCCTGCAGTGGATGCTCCACATTGTTTACTGCAGACACTAATGGTACCTCAGCCAGGGTAACTCGACCAACAGTTTATTTCATAAGATGTATAGGGCTACCTCTTTCTCACTGGACCTATACTTGTCTTCTCTATTTCCAAATCAGATTTCTGGGTATCCTCTACTGGCATTAGATGTACTGACCACGAAAGATGATGTTGTATTTTTCTTAGAATAAAAGTCAATAGAACTCTTGATGTTAAAAGTGTATCTCATTTACTACCCTCCCAAATTTTGCAATAGCACAACGTTCACGCATTACTATTTGGTTGTTATGGTAACGTGTTTCATTGGCAAAAGGCAGTTCTACAAGGGGATAAGACACTCAAAACTCATAGGAACCTGCTGCACAGTAGTGTAAAGCAGAAATCCTGATGCTGAAGTGTGCAGTACAATATAATTAAATCATGAAAAATAATATGCAGTTTAAGAGTTGCTCTAAAACTAGCACTATTGGCTCATCTAAGTAAAACTTACTAAGTACAATGATGCAGTGTTATCCTACAGTAACAGTGCACCTTATTCTATGTATCTGTCTACTGTCCAAACCTGTACCCTGCTGTATATTGTGAATCCAACGGTTTCCATCTTCTCTGTCTCCAGGGTGAGAGCAGCCATGTCAGAGGAGGCAGTGCGTCAAACGCGCAGCCAGAAGCGGGCTCTGGAGAGGGACCATGCAACTCATGAGTCCCCGGGGGACATGGACAGTAAACGGGTTAAGCTGGAGAAAGGCGATGAAGCTGGAGCTCCCCTGGCCCTGGTGGGATCTGGAGCTGAGGGTGTCAAGCTAAAGAGTGAGCAGGCTGCAAAGGTAGCAGCCAGCATCCTAAAAACTGGGGAAGTGAAGGCCACTATCAAGGTGGAAGTGCAGACTGGAGACGAGCCCGTTGACATGAGCACATCCAAAAGGTGAGACAAGGAAAAAAATCACAGGGTTTGATTTAATCACAGGCTGTTTTTGTTTATTGAACTCATTGAAGTAATATTAGCAGTGCTTCACAGTGTTCATGCACAGGGGCTGAGAGCTTGTTGGTCATAAAGAACATATTGTTGTTCAGTTTACATGATATTGTCAAAGTCATTAGCCTGTGAACAACAATGAAAGGAAAACTATAAACACTTTGCCTTAAACAGTTACGTCTATTCCTGTACACTGGGCCTCAAGATTGCATAGTCAGCCAACTTTGTCCACAATAAACCCTTTGTAAGCATTTCCAGCTGGACAAAATGCACCATAATCTCCTCACAAACTAGTTTGTGTCTGTGAGGGTATAAAATCCAAAGAATAGTTTGCTGCTGTATTTGTCTTTGTTTATGCTTAACTGATGTTGAAGCATCATATGGGTTAAAGGCAAGGGATGTGAATGGCAAGCAGAACTTTACACAAACTAACAACTGAGGCACAGTATTTGTTTGCATTTTTGCTTATGAGTTTGTTTGAGAACATCTTTAGGATTATTTATGTACTGTAGGCCTTGGACTTCATGCTTGTATGCACAAAGCATGGTGTGTGCATAGAGATGTGTCTGTTGGAGTTTCAGGTTTCTCTCTAACTTTGCACTAGCAAGTGGTCTGACAGGAGTCATACAGGAAGTCGCCGTGTGGTTGTTGACAGCCTGCCCCCATTTTGAAAAGTCTGAGGCTCCTGAGGCCTGGGCTCCATTTTCTCCCACAGCAGCACCTGAACTCTGCCTCACACTTCACACAAAATGAAGGCTATGTGTCACAAACTGGTTCCAACTGGCCGTTGCCATGGTTTCCACATTGGAAGGAGCAGTTAGAGGAAGGAGGGGCCAGGAGGGGTGGTGGGTGTGTCACATGACCACACAGAGAAATGCCTGATGTCATGTGACGTGTTTGGTAGAGCGATAAATACACACACTGATGTGATGGCAGTTAAAGTGGAACGGAGAGGTGATTAAGCTGAGAGTGTGTTGGCCCTGTTTGTGATACATCATAAGTTCACTGAAGTTCACCTTTTGGCCCCTGTCTAACCCTCAACATCTGTTTGTGTGCATACTCACTGCAAGGTGATTACCTTTATTATTGTATACAGAAGACTTGGTCTGTGTAGGCCAACTTTGTAAAACTAATGATGAAATGTAATGCAAGCCAAATTTCCCATGCTGGAAAATAATGGTAACTGAACTGTCGTTGAACAGTGTCTTGAATGTGCGAGTCTCACTAAGAAGAAGCAATACTCTCTTCTCTTCTTAAATTGTTTGCATGCTTTGTATACATTTTAAAAATGTCAATATTGAACACATCTTTGCCAGGCCTGTTGCCTATTTACAGCTTAGCTATATCATTTACATAAAGAGCCTTACGTAGCCTAAAATGGTTCATGTTGAATGGAGAATCCCACTGCACCTTATAATGTCTGATTCAGCAATCCTATAGTGGGGTCAGTGTGAAGCCATGATCGGAGAAGCCGAGGCATGCAGAAACACTGGACCTTACATAACCAAGCTGCTGTGTGTTGTGATGCTTGTGTAAGCTGTTCTCAATACAGTGGTAGCAACCATCACAAGCTAGTCCATGTAATTTTGTCAGAGAGACCAAGTCAGTCAAGGCACCGGGTCGCCATTAGGTTTTTGTTTGTGAAAGATGACGAAGCTCTTGATTCCTCTCTAATGCTACTTGAGTCTGACCATAGCATCATATCGTATGTGCGGAATGTAAACAGACCTGGGGATGAAAAGGTTCACACTTCAGTTTTGCTTTAGGAGAGTAATCTTTCTCAGAGTAGCAGTCTTCTGAAAGTGCAAGGGTGTTGGACATCTTTCTAAATTTGAATGAAATATATCTAGGAAGTACTTTCCAGGAAATAGTGGTATATTGTATTAACAAGGTTTGATTGTGTTCTTAGTAGCTGGGCAAAGTAACAGGACAGTAAATGTTTGTGTTGTATTGTTTAGTCTGCTGAAATTTTCATCTCATGATGCAAGTATAAACAATATGGCTATTATCATATAGTTGACCTTGTTGAACTGAGCATGCAGTGTCTGTTGAGGGGAGCTGTTGGACAACTGTTGTCAGGGAGGAGAGGGTAGCAGAGAAACATGTCTGAAGACAGGATGGTGCAAAAGGAAGAAAAAGTGTGAAGAACAGAGTCAGTGAGTTGCAGTATAAAAGATGAACAAGTAAGTAAGGATGGGGGAAGGGCGTGTGAAGTAGTGACTGAGTGATTGACTGAGTGAGAGAGAGTGTACACAATAGGTTGGCTCCTGGCCATGTATTCCCCTCCCCCTCACTGTCACCCTCTCCAGTGTCTCCAGCGGACCTCCGCTCTGCTCAGCTTGTGACTCTGGTGTCGGCAGCTGGGAGGGAGGGGAGAGCTGAGGCCCAGGCTGTGCCGATCCGGCTAGGCCATAGGCCTCGCCACGGAGGTAGGGGAGGGGTGAGGCCCTGTCTGGGTGGTAAACTGGGCCTAAGCTTGAAGTCCTGAAGCTGCTCGCTCAACAGTGCCTGAACAATTATATAACTTTGCTGCATGTGTGCATGCATAACTCTACATTATGACCTAAACCTCTGCCTCTCACATGCTGTCATATATCACAGTCCCTGCCTTACCTCATCCTCCACCAGTTCTCCTTGATACTCAGGCTTCTAATGCACAGACCCCCAGGTCCTGACAGGATCCCTGCTGTGATAGAGGCAGATTTATTCTTCCACAATGGTCCACACGCTGTAAAATTAAAACCACCCCCTACTTGTTATCTCCACCCCTCTCCAGATTGATGCATATGTAGCTTGCCACTAGTCGCCTTTGTTCTCCTTAGTCCTCAAGAAAAGCCACTTAACATTTTATCAAAGGTTTTAAGCCTTTTCCTCCTATAAAAAAAACAAAAATGCAGCTAATTTGCCCCATGGTTGCATGTTGTTTTGACTGACTTTGCTGTGTCAGAAGAGAGAGAGCAGCAGGTCTGTCGTTGACACCTTTCGCTGGAGATAATGGGTTGTTGCGATCTTCCCCTGCCGCCATTACTCCATTATTGATCTCTTGGTTCTTGTGTGTCCCAGTGCACGTTTGCACTACAACAGGGTTGATGAAATCATAATTATATACTGCCATCTACTGGATGTAAGACAAAACTACAAGTTGGTTGCAGTTGATGGTGACTGGTATTCTAGACTGAAATTGCCAGAAACACATTCTCAATATTATTGTGTTCTGCCTTTTTTATGTTTCTCCCCCTCAGTGACATTAAGAAAGAGCGGCAGCCGCCATCGCCAGATGATGTGATTGTGTTATCAGACAATGAGCCATCCAGTCCTCTCATGAATGGCCACTGCTTCACGAAGACTGACACAGATAAGCTCATGGTAGGAAAACAACATTTAAACTTCGCATAACTTATTTTGTCCACTGGCTTAGAAGTCTTCATTCTCACTTAGTGATAGCTGTTGAGAAGACCAAACATTTTTGGATTGGTCACTACTGACATAGCTTTAAATTGTGCATACACTATGTCTGCTAAGTCTTCTTTTTATCTGATATGGTCTATGTAGAAGAGTTCTCCTGATGAGAGGGAGCGCATCATCAAACAGCTGAAGGAAGAACTGAGACTTCAAGAGGCCAAGCTGGTGCTGCTTAAGAAACTACGACAGAGCCAGATTCAGAAGGAGAGCACTGTGCAGAAGGTAAAAACCCCAGAAGATGAATGAGAGCGTGGATTGTTAATCATGTTTTGTTGGAGCTGATAGATGCATCAGAAATGGGAATTGTTGTTGTTTTTTAGGTTTTCTGAACACACAACTGCTATTCATCAAAAGGGTCCTAGTCTTTATCAGATTTTTTGTTTTCCAATTGACGTCATCTGAATACTTTAAAACATTTCTGGTTATTCATTCCTTTAAGTATACACAGCTTTATTGATTAATACTATACCCTGTTCATTTCTAGGCGACTGGCTCTGTAGCCACTCCTCCTCCTCTGGTGAGAGGTAGCATCACATCAAGCAAAGGACCCCTCCAGGTAGTTACTCAGTTTTGTTACAGCCACCTGCCAAAACTTGTACTGTAGAGCCTAGATTGATGTGTGATTGTAAATCCACATTATACTTCATACAAATTGGATACTGAGCAACGCAAGTGCAGGGCAGCTGAGTTGTTCTTTTAGAGGCTTTCACATATACAAATCAAATGCAATGCTTTCATAGCATTGTGTTACAAGTCTTTACTGTGTCATTCACTGGATATTTGCATTGTTGTGTTTACAGGTGACAGGTCGAAGCTCAGGCACAGTGATCCCTCCTCCCTTGGTGCGGGGTGGGCAACACGTCCCGTCCAAACACAACTCTCAGATTGTCATGCCACCCCTGGTCAGAGGGGCCCAGGTTAGTGTGAGGAGTTATGAAACTGTCCACATGATGATTGTCGTCATACTGGCCCACATTTGAAGTGTACTCATTTGAAGAAATTTAGATTTGAAGAGCTGTTTGTTAATTCCTGACTTCGTCTTGCTCGCTCTCTTCATGCATCTGTGATGGCTGCTTCTGCGTGTGTGCTGCTGTCAGCCTATTGCAATGACTCCCCAGCAGATAGCCAGTCTACGCCAGCAACAGCAGCAGCACAGCGGTTCAGGCCCCCCTCCACTCTTGTTGGCTCCCAGGGCTTCTGTGCCCAATGTCCAGGTCCAGGGCCAGAGGATCATTCAGCAGGGACTCATTCGGGTGGCTAATGTGGCCAACAGTAATGTCATGGTCAACATCCCTCAGGTGAGGACACAATATACAGACAAACACTGCACACTCATCTGGAGAAAGATTTTCATAGGAAGCAATGGAAAATGTGCTTTTTTCATAGCTGCTCTTTAACATTGCAAGGCTGCATAGCTCTCATGTGGTCATATGTTCAACCATAACAATGACTTCGTCATGTGTAGTCACTGAAGTGCTTTCTATTGTGTTTGTGTCCAGGCCTCTCCAACCAGCCTAAAGGGCTCTTCAGCATCACCCAACTCTAGCATCAATGATTCCCCAGCCAGCCGACAGGCGGCTGCTAAGCTCGCACTGCGTAAGCAGTTGGAGAAGACGCTGCTGGAGATCCCTCCACCTAAACCTCCTGCCCCCGAGTTCAACTTCCTGCCTTCAGCAGCCAATAATGAGTTCATCTACTTGTTGGGGTTGGAGGAGGTGGTGCAAAAACTTCTGGAGATGCACGGCAGGGGTGGGTAGATGTTTGTACTCAAGTTTGGGGATGTTGCAGTGCAATGGTAGATTGATTGAATAGCACATTATACATGGTTACATCTAGTCTAAATAAGCTCTCTGTCTTTCATACAGGTAATGTGGGCCCAGCTGCTGCCATGGCCAGCTCCATTCCCAAAGAGCCATACACCTGCGCCCAGTGTAAGACGGACTTTACCTCCCGCTGGAGAAAGGAAAAGGCTGGGACCATCCTCTGTGACCAATGCATGTCGTCCAATCAGAAGAAGGCCCTGAAGGCTGAGCACACCAATCGGCTGAAGGCAGCCTTTGTTAAGGCACTCCAACAGGAACAGGAGATTGAACAGCGTATCCTCCAGCAGGCCGCCTCCTCTTCATCTTCCTCCCCTGTCTCTAAAACCACATCGTCCTCCTCTCCCTCCCTGTCCAAGAGTGAGATGCTGATGTCCCAGCAGTACAAGCAGGTCAGGGCTGCCATGCAGCACAGATCTGTGGCTGCCCACCACTCCAGCATTAAGCAGGTTAGTGTGGCCTTTGATTGTGTTGGTGAAGGACTGACAAAAAGTTTTTCCTAGAACAGCAGCCAAAACACCTGCATGTTAATTTGTCTTTCTACTTTGTCTCTCTGCACAGAGTCATCTGTCCCACAGCATCCAGTCTGCAGTGAGCTCTCGTGGTGTGGCCCACTCATTCACTTCCTCCTCTCAGCTGCAGAGCGCGGTGACAGCAGCGGCACTGGGCAGCAGGGCAGGCAAACATGCTGCAGCACGCCCGCTGCAGCAGGGGTCAAAGGTTAGCGCTGGCAGCAGCGGCACCAACCAGGGCAACGTGACTGCCTGGAGGAAGCAGAGCGGCAGCAACACAGGTAGATAAACGTGAGACGAGGTTAGACCAAGAACGTGCCGCACCCGTTCTCGCTTTCTGCTCCTCTTTGGGGTAATCACTCTCTCCTCTGGCACTGTCCTCAGTCTTTCTCCCTATTGTCTCAGGATAGGCCTTTTCATTTTAGAATTACTTTATAGTTCTCCTTGTGTCGGTGTCTTTTTTTGTATCCTCAAATAAAATCTTCATCATCTTCATTCATCTTCACCTTCTTTCTACATGAGTCAAAATACTGCGAGTGTGTAATATTTCATCGTAGATTAAATGTTTAACAGCTTTGTCTCCATTACATTGACCACTGGTGTATTTGTTTCCTGACAGGTGTGACTATGGCCTATGTGAACCCCAGCTTGTCTGCCCATAAGACCACCTCTGCTGTCGAGCGTCAGCGAGAGTACCTGCTGGACATGATTCCCTCCCGTTCTATCTCCCAAGCAGCCAACACATGGAAATAATGCAATCTTCCTCCCTACTGACATCATAACTATTACCCCTCTTAATATCAATAACAGCCATTCTCATTATCATTCTAATCCTTTCTATGGACTCTGCCTCTGGCTAAAATGGTGCAGGGGAGAATCAGCCTAGTGTTTTGTTGGATACAGGCTTCACCTCTTCCTCAGATATTTCTGCTACCATCTTCCTTACCTGAATCCTTCATCCCAAATTGGAGTCGTGCTGCGACAGCTTGGGCTTCTGGGATACGAGGAATATGTCAAATAGAATTTGGGTACCTTTTTTGAGGGTTGGGGTTTACATGGGCGTGTACAATTTTACAAACTTCTCCAGCGATGTTTCCTCTCCCTCCCTGTATATTGGTTGAGCCTCCCAGTTGCACCAAGAGGAAAAATCCCTGAGCTCCCTTGCCTCTGGATTAGGCAGAGGAAAAAAATAATAATCACTATTATACACAATAAAATATTCGCCTTACGTCCTACCCTTCTCCAGTCTGAGCCAGTCAGACTCAGGCCAATGTGGTGGCCGAACCGATCTTAACTGAAGACCTCATCACAGGGATTGTGGTTGAGCTTCGAGGACCATCCACGAAACAATAACTGCTTCAGCTTTGCAAAAATGAATAACATAAAAAAAAGGACTGTAAAAAATGATCTCTATCTGCACACAGACTGCCTCTTCTCTCTAACCCACAGCGTGTATAGTAGAGAAGTTGATGTGTGTTGGATTATTTTGTATGGCTGAATGTTAGGATTTTGTCTTTTCTTCTATAAGTCATATACTGTGTTTGGAATATTGTGCTCCCTGATACTTTGGAAGTGGCCTGTTGTCGAGGCCTGAATTTACAGGCTAATGTTACTGTTGAGGTGGTTTTACATCTGCTGGGTTCCATGTTGTGGCCTACTTTTAAATACTTTGTTTTTTCTAAGATGAAGAGGAAGAATAAAGATTAAGGTTTCACTTACTCATGTAAAGACACGGAGCATATGTTTGGAGGATTATTCTTCTTGAATATTGTCACAAAAAAAAACAAAAAAAAAAACCTTCCAAAGAACTAGTGGAGCCCAAATGGAATCCCTTCTGCTAGAAGGTTTCTAGTTTATTTGAACCCTCTCTGGATATAAACATGAATTCATGCTAAACTGAGGGGGTGTAAGGAATGTCATATTTTTGACATTGTTTTGCTTTTAGTCATAGGTTGTGGTGCATTATTTTTCTTCTATAGACAAACTGTCTCTGGGTTTATTTATAGGGTCATGTTAGTAAAGATATATGCTTATGCCCTAAGTTTGAATGGATCTCCACTTAAAATGATTTGTTTTCTCTTGTGTGTCCAGTGGCTCCCACTCACCTTACGATTGGTCCGAGAGAAGCTGGACAGCTTTCAGAATGTAGTTATGCAAAAACCCCTATAGCAACAAATGACATGAACTTCTTAGTCTTTAACATTAAGGTGTGTATGATTTATGTCTGGTCCTTGAATTGAGCTAACTATGCCTTTCACTTGAGCTCTAGTGCATTTTTATCAGGTTGCAGCAGCACAGGATAAGCTAGTGAATTACAGTAAGTCCTACATTAAACAGGGGAATCCCCATTGCTCATCAATTGAGTTATTTTATTAACCATGTGCTGTCGTCTTTAATTTCAGTCACCGGAGTGGTCCAGTTTCTTTAACCCTGCTGCTCACCGATGGCTTTACTCAGACATTTCTGTGGCCTATTGGAAAATGCTACTAAATTTAACGATTAAAAATAATAAAATATTGATGTGTTGAATTTAAGCAGTTAAAAAAGGGTAAAATGTTCTTGCATATTTCAAAATCTCTATGTTTTGCAAGTAATATGTTTAAAAACACAAACCCAACTCATAAAAGAGGCTGACCACCCCAGCAGATATTTTCTCCATATCCTGTATCTGTCCCATTTTTAATCGTTTTCACATTAAACCATAGTGATGATTATCTCATCAGTATTTAATTACAAACCTGGAGTCTTGCTGCCCTGTTGCCTCACTTTTGATTTCATAATTCATCCATGATGTGGCCATCTAGTGCGACATTGTAAGGATTTGTGTCCTGTATCCAGAGTGCACTCTTTAGCTCACTGATTATGGTCAGGCTCCTTACTGAAAGATGGAGCGCTGCATTAGGTAACTGGGCATCAGTTGAAGTTTATCCCTCTGTACTGGGGTATCATCACTGTACATGTGGGTTTCATTTAGGATGGTGCAACAATACAGTATGTACATTGCTGATAGAAATACAAGCGTACAAAGTTTTAATTTAAATTGCTCCCGATTTTGTATTTCTGTCTCAAAGTAGCATCGGAAATCTTCCAGGTTGTCTGTACATTCCTGACAGGCAGAAGGTAGCAGCCCGCGTCTTGTGGATGCAAAATAAGCAATCTGGAATGAGCCCATCATTTTGTGCCCTGCTAAGTGTAACCCTGTGCTGTCCTGACTACTGCCTGCTGCTGCTGCTGCTGTTTGACAACAATATCACCATTCCGTTTGTTTGGGGTCGAAGCTCTGCTAATTGCAGTGCAGCCCAAATGGAAAAGAAAACAATGTATGAGAAATATTTGTTTGTTTGTTTTTTTTGGATTTTTTTCTGCTCTATCAAATAATAATAAAACTAATTTTAACCCCTCTTTCATGGCTGGTTTGTCTGTTTATTCGTGATGTTTAAAGACAGTAGAGCTGCAACCGTGGTCAATTAATCGATTAGTCGATCACCAGAAAATTTATTTACAACTGTTCTGATAATTGATTTATCGCCCAAACATTATCTCATTCCAGCTTCTCCAATGTGACAATTTGCTGTTTTTCTTTGTTTCATATCATTGGGAACTGAGCAACTTTGGGTTTTGGGCACCTTTCAGTAATGAAAATAATCGTTAGTTTCAGCCCTATAGCATAGTTGCATTCGTACACTGGCCTTTGAGACACTGGAGGTGGATACACACACTCAAAGCACAGTATATACAGTATATCCAGTTAGGCTGAAATCATACTGTGAAAACAAACGTAGCAGTGTAATGCAGTAAGATACAATAGCACTTGAGTTAATGTCTGTAAAGCTTGTAGGGTTCAATATGGAGACTTTCGTGGAGATAATTATTGCATGGCCTTTGCACTGGATTTCATTACATACAGTGGTTGCTTGTTTTGCTTTTGTTGTGTCTGCCCCCTGCACACAAGCATCTTAAGTCTGTGTACATATAAAGCGGGGTCCTTTCTAGCAGTTACATCATCACCAGTCGGTGAAGCCAAAAAAAAAAAAACAGTTTTGAAAAAACTACAGAGAAACCACAGTCTTTAGCACTCACACTGATTCACTGTCATACTGACAGTTATGTGACTGTAAAACAGGAAGCGCTCAATCCCAATATTTCATGTTTCATTTTTCTGGCTTCAGGAGCTCAAACCAGTAGGTTCTGGATTCAAACCACTAAACCAATCTTACCTTTCAGCTTTTTTTTCTGTGCAAATAATTGGGGTTATAGTCCATCTTAAAACAATGCTCACTTACCAATGCGTACACTATGCCCATAAGCTGCATACTCATTTTGTCCCCCATCTCTTACTTTGAAATTGCTATTCTAAGGGATCTCTTAACAGCAAATATGGGCAGGATGAGCAATTGTACTAACCAGTAATGCTTTCCATGTACAAATGGGCATGTGAGTATTTATTTAAGATAGATTTGAAAAAATGTGAGCCTCTCCTTTAATTTGATCACACATTGACCAAATAAAACATTTTTAAGCCAACAAGTGCTGTTAGCAAAGATTGTCTACAGTGGTTCTCTTGTTATAAACTGCAATATCAATGTGAAACCCCTAGATGGCAGAGTACACCAACATGTTTGCCTTCAGTTGTCTTTACAGGAATTTAATCTTTCTAACGGGTACATTTGTGTAATGCTGTAGAAAAACAAAGACTTACACTCTAATGTGTAATTCAAGACCACAGACTTAACTCTGTTAGTTGAGCTGTAAGGAGTCGTCATGAAGTCTGAAGTCAGAGCAAACTGGAGGGAGGGAGAGAAAAAGAGAGAGAGACCTTTACAGAAGAAAGTGAGCTATTGTTTATCACCATGACCCACTTATGAGCTTCATTCCTTGGCAGCCACAGGTTCTCTCCGTGATACTACTGTACATAACCTTCCTCTGTGTGTGTGTGTGTTTGTGCGTCATATATTTACATTTTAATGATAAATCCATATAATCAGTCTGCATGCCTTAAAGTCCCTTTGGGGTCATTGTTGTTCTGTTCATATCAACCATCTATTTGTGCTGGAGCTACAAATCGCTGCTAGGTACCCACTCAGGTACTACATTGTTAATATCTCAGCTGTGGTGCTGGGCTACATTTGCCTCCCACCATCATATGAAAGGTGCTATTGTTTGCGATTCAGTGATCAGTCAAGTGTTTCCTCCGCTCTGATGCTTGCTCTAGATTCTACATCAAGGGATTCTTTTGCCACCAAGAAGTATGCTTGAATGTCTGAGTGTGTGTGTGTGTGTGTGTGTGTGTATCTATCTATGGTTGTGTGAATTTGAGGGTGGGGAGGGTAGGGAGGGGGGGGTTGCACCCTGGATGACTGAACAGCTATGATCGCGGCAGCCTGAGCCAATCAGCCGGCGAGCACCATGCCTCCTGATTCTTAATTGGCTGGCTTTCCCGGTGAGCGCAGCTGATACACAGAGCCAGCTGGTTTTATTAGAGAATGAGCCGGGGCCACAGTGGGAAAGAGACAGAGAGGAGAGGCAGAGATACAGAGGCAAGATTCAGAGTGTGTGTGTGTGTGTGTGTAGCAGCCAGTAATTACCTTCCAGCGTCTGAACCAATCAACAGCCATAGAGAGAGATACAGGGAGAGGAAGCCCATTTAGATTCTCAGTCTATTCCCAGGCAAAGAGGCAGACAGTGTGTTTATTGAATCAGAGTCAGAGAGAGGGAACGGAAGCGTTTTCTTCGGGGCGGCACAGCTCATCGTTTCTCATATTTGCCGAGTCGTGCTGGGTGAAAACAGATGGAGAAGATGAACCACAGCTCAGCAGAGGCTGAAACCATAGAACCACTGCGTTACCTCAGGTAGGCACCTGCTCATTTCTGTTGCATGTCTCTCACGGTCTCACTTCTATTCAGTCGCTTCTTTTCTGTTGTGAACTGTTCTTTTTCTGCGCCGCTCCTCCAATCTGTTGGTTTCACAGTCACACCAATTTGCAGGACTGCTCTTAAATCAATGCACAGAGCGAGAGAGAGATAGAGGGGCAGGATTAGAGAGGAGACTCAGAGAGGAACATCCAGATCTTCTCATAGAACCCGAGAGAAGTCTTCACACTTATAGTGTACCATCATCTCGCAGGCTGCTGGAATCAGAGCAAGCTTTTCAAAGGAAATAATAAGAGATATCAATTATTTAAGTTGACCTGCTTGCCAAATGCCACATGAATATCAGTACTGATGATAATGAGGATGATGATGATGATGGTAATGATGGTGATGCCCTCAGAAATAACCTGGTCTGCCCCAAGAAACTCCTACTTCGCTTTGCCAGTCTTTTCCACTCCACTGAAGCCTCAAATTGAGTTACAAATATGAGCTGTTATTGAATTAGGAGGCCCATGTTTAATCTGGCATTATCAGGCCACATATTACCAACCAAGCCAAGCATCTCATTATTCAGTATCTTTGCGGGTGAGACGTGTAATCAGTTTGTTATGCAATTGAAGGTTAGTGTGGTGCATTTGTGCCCCTGGCTGCCTCTGTAGCAGCCCTTTCACTTTCAGAGTAACAGACAGAAGGAGAACCTGAATCTGAGAAACAAAGGGAGAGGTGCTTACAGTGTGCTTGTAAAATACGGGTTAATAAAATACAGGTAAGCAATTTTTCCAACCTTTTACACAGACACACACATAAACACTACACATGCACATATTGATTACTCTATTTGGATCCACTTAACATTTAAAACAACAGTCTGTAGTCCCTCTGACATGCACACTAAGTAAAGAGCCTTTAGTCATCATAATCAAACTTGTGACACAAAAATGCAGCTCAAATAAGAACATGGAGATAATACCCTGAAGCAAAAACTAAACTGCATAGACAAACACTAAAAGCAGCCTAATGAGAGAGAAAAATCTACAGCCCATTTCATTTTTCTTTCAGAATTCTGTGAATGAGCGTTTTTTTATCATATAATTAGATTTTGCTGATGTAGTGAAGCCAAATGAACCAACACTGTTGTGTTTTATATCGATGACAAAAAAAAAGGTGTAAACTTGTTTTATGAAAAAGTGTGATATATTACAAAAACAAATAATATGTCTCTTGAATAGCTAAAAGCTAAATGTAAACTCCACTGATTTTACACATCAAAGTCTGTTTACAGGTCCTGGGGAGTACTACTGCATATATTAAAAAATATAAAGCCTTTTGTGGCTCTAGAGGTCTGATAAAGTCTGATAAATGTCCTCCAGTGATGTCACTTGAGTCAGCGTCGGTTGGGTCTGAAGACTACAAGCTTGAAAATGACAAATATCTGGGGGTGTGGAGTTGTGCAGAGAGCTTACCAGACCTCTGAGCCCGCTCCTCATCTGCTTGAGGCTACATTAGCCGCTACCAACATATCACACCTGAATCTCTGACTGAACTGTTGGTGATTGAGTTGCACTATGGGTAATGTAGGCGCCAGGTTTTGACAAGGAAGAAGAATACATGGAATAAATCTTTGGTTCTGCCGCACTGATTTTTTTAACTGTCCATCATGAGTCTGACAGTGTTACAGGAGTGCAGTGCTAAATCAGTGGAGTGCTCCTTTAACGACAGTAACATTTTGTTTAACTCCCATATAGGCTTTAATTTCTGTGCAGCACTTGACCAAATGCCTGTGCAACACTAATGCTACGAAGCCATGCACAGACTGTAAATATTGTAGCAAACCCCTTTAAAGACAAGGAATGGTTTTAAATTCTACAGTGTGGTGACAAGATTAGAGTGTGAATGCCTGAACGATTTGTGGCCTCACTGTCTTTGTCTCTGGTTAATCTTCTGTAAATTGGGTGTGTTTTCACTCAGGAGGAAACATCATTGTCGTCTTTTTTACTTCAGTGCAGTTCAAATAGGATGATGCGCTTAATAAAGCCTACACAGATGGTTCATTCAGTTTCTGTTGATCATTTATCTATATAAATCACTTTGTGGGCCTGTGATTGATTTTATAATATGGGTGTACATATGGTGCCTAAAGACATCTTCACACAGTACACCGTATCTCCACTTGTGCATCTATAGTAACACTCACAGTCATTGTCATTGATTTAACTGCTCCAAACTCCTGACCCCAGTTTATTCACTGTCTCCATGTTATTGTCACGTCAATCAGTGCGTGCACTTACATATTAAACCTATTCTAGGAGCTTTTTTTAAATTCTTCTCGACAAGGTATGTAATTACGCTCCTCGCGCCGACTGCATTTACATTCTTCTCCCTGTGTTTCGACATCTGAGCAGATGAGGCTGGCAGATTAACTATCACCCGAGAGACTTTGCCCCAGTCCTCAGACTCTCAGATCTCTGCAGCTTGACTGGGGCTGGCTGGCAGTCAATTAAGGCAGTCAATTAAAGCACCTATACTACTACAGGGTGACTGATTATACAGCCACTATCATCATCAGGGTTCATGTATGTGCATGTGTACATGTGTGCAGGCATGTAAACATACTGCATGTGTGGACTTGTATGCCTTTCATGCTTTTAAGTTATTCACTTTTTAAATGAACCCCTGGTTCATAATTCATTCTAAAATGATATGTAGATATTTATCCATTGTTGTTGACAAGCAGCTGTTAAAGCAACCTGTTTAAGCAAGAACTTGGTGGGGATTTTGTGAGCAAAGAAAAATTAAATGGAGATAATTACTGTCTAGAACTGTGAGCTCTTTGATTTATGTAGAAAACATTCATCCACAGGAAATAATATTAGCCCGGAGACACCCTTGTGATGAAGCTGTTCAATGATCTGATATAATTATATAGAAATTGTAAGTAATGTATTTCCCAGAGGCAAGCAGAAACCTATTAAGCTAATGCATGAAATTCTCAAAACGTTACAATCCTGCTGTTTTAGTGTGATAATGGTTGTCACTGCAGGAAGATCAAAATTCGATCCAAGCACGACTCGTCTTGTACATCGCTGTTATGCCAGAATAACGGATTAAAGAAACTACACACACACACACACACACAATGCAATATAGCATATGTATCACTAATTCTTAAAAATGTAAATGAATTCACACCTGAAATAAAAATGAATTTCACCACAACCTTGCATGCACTTTGGCAGCAAGTAGAAGTATCCCTACATGAAAGTACAGGTATTGCTGAGGAGCTTCAGCTGATGAAACGCCTGAGGCAGTGGATAACCTGTAAATATTGGCAGTGGTTCTGAGCTGGTGATAACTCGACCTTGGATCTGGCACAGTCCCTGGTTTCTACGTATTGTTTCTGAAAGTTCAGTTAGGTGAAATGCAGAGAGCAAATTTTGGGCTTGTGTATGAGATTTATTTGGGAAAATAGAGTTATTTTGCTCCTATCTCTAAAAGGTCAGTGCTCCTTCTTGTCTACATCACTAGTTGTTCTGTTGTATCTACTCTTTATTTTCAAATAACAGCAAATAATGTCATCCAGCCAGCAGGAGAGAGCTGAAAATATCTTAGTACAAATGCCTCTTTTTTTAAAAATTTTTTTATAGAAACTCTGAATTTAGAAGCTGCACTCGGAGTGACTCAACAAATAGTGGAACATCTGCCAGCGCAAGATGTCACATTTTCTTAAATCAAAGCATTTAAACTTGATTACTTCTACAATGTTCTGCTGAGTGTAATTAGGCACCTTTCCCTCTGGATCTTTCTGGTGTTGTCTTCCCCACCCTCCTCATCTCTCTGCTCTGACAGTGATGGATATTCTGGCTCTTTGGCCCACCTTTCCCCTTTTGCCCACCACACCTGAGGCCTTGGGCCAGTCACACAGAGAAATGTTAGACTGGTCTGAGATATTTTTGTCTATCTTTCAATTTGCTGGTCTACCTACCTGTCTATCTGGGCTGCTGCCAGTGTGTCAAGCTGTCTGACTTTACCTGCCTTCCCTCCATGTCTCTCCTACCTTGGCAACGATGCATATTGGGCTTATTGTTATTCCTTTGGCTTGCCTCCCTCCTTTCAGTTCCCTGCCACCAATTCCCATGTTGGCAGCTCCATTTGCCTGTGTGACAGCTCAGGCATTTATTTATAGGCCAAATGTTATAATTGGGGCAAAGAGGTGGGGATGCAGAGAGGGGGGATGGAGGGGAGAGATAATTTGCTACCAGTACAATGTTTGGCCATAATTTTCCTCCTCCATTAAAGTCAGATTAGCTGCAAGAGTTCTCCATTTACCATATTTGAAAAAGGATCGAGGGGGAGAGTGGATTCAAGGGGAGGCGAAGCAGGATGAGGACTGATGGTTGGTTTCAAGTGAATTATAGGATCTACAGGAAGTCGGCTATTTCTGATCTTTGCTTCATGAGTAGCATTGTATAGCTGTAAAGTGTGAGCTAACAGGATTTAAAAAGTAACCAGACAGCTCTGAGTGCATTCACACTAAATGATTTAGCTACTGAGTACTCAGCTTGAGGTTGGAGTTATGGCATTTTTATGGTTTAAAGCAACCACAATTCTCCGGTAATAACAAGGTTAAGAGACTTCAGGCATGCTAGCAGCTCTGTGAGGCTAAATGTTACAGTAGCATGTTTAGTAGATATAATGTTTGACATGATCTTATTTTAACGTGTTAGCATGTTAACATTTGCTAATTAGCACTAAACACAAACTGCAGCTGAGGCTGATGGGAATGTTAGTTTTGTGAGTGTTGTTGCTGAGATATTTCAGTCTGGACCAAAGTGCTGGACCTGACTGACCATTGCCACATCGCTAGTGTGGCTAAAACAAGACTAACCCTGTGTCTCAATTCTGATACTTCCGTTAGTACACTTGTACACTACACTGTGTACACAATGTACTTACTTGCGTAGTGCGTGAATTTCGACAGGGTATTGTCTCAAATCGAAAGTGACCGTTGTGCACTTACCGGAAATGACGATCGCAACATTTGACTGTTTCTTCTTCCTCTTTTTAATGGTGAATTGCAACCGGGCGGAGCATTATCGCCAACATTTGACTGCGATTGTCCCCGCCAAAATGTCTGCCGTTATATGTTATTGAAGTTATGTTTGCTCACATGACTTCAATTCAATTTCATTAAAAATAAATAAATGTACTTTTACTTGCTTCAATTGCAACAGCTGCAGCTTCTTCGGCCGCCATTTTCATAGGTTGGTGGTCCCTCCCCTTCCGCTACGTAGCCAAGATGGCGACCATTGAGGGTGAGAAGTGTCCACCGTTCCACACTTTTTGACCGTTATGAGTACACCATCCGGGTACTCAGAGTGCACTGCATTTTGCTGTACTTCTCAGTGTGAGCGCACTTATGCTCTCAAAATAGCAATAATAACAATAATAGCAATAGCACTAAACTAAAAGTTTTACAACACAGGAGCTAATGTGTGGAAGGGTGTACAGTAGCTAATGGGAAATGTGAAAATGAAAGAAAAATGCAGGGACTTGGTGTTTAAAGTACTTTTTCATGTTGATGAATTCATCAATTCTCTGGTGAGGTTCACCTGAGGTTTGGCAGCTCTTGTTTTCATTTGCCTGACCACCCCAGAGCAGAAAACCCTGCTGAATCAGGTTTAAATGAGTCTCCAGACAGCAGCCTTTGTTAACACAAGAGAGCCATTTGAGGAGGGCTGAGCCAAGACTGTGTCCTCCTCATTATGTCCACATTGTGAATCATTTAAGGGATTTCAGTGGATATTAGGGGACACGGGAGAGAAGACAGTATTCTCCCCAAGGCGCCCCAATTTGTTTTACATAACATTTAAAACGACAGATTCCGCAAAAAAAATCCCAAAACTAAATCTTGCTTTAGCACAAGTTTACTTTGAGGAGAGATGAGAGTGGAGTGAAAAGGTCAAACACTACTGCAGATTGAAATGATGGGCTGAGTTTGTTTTGTTTATCTTCACTCTGCTCTGACAAGCCGTATACAAAAAGTTGTCCTTCAAACAGCAGCAGTTGCACATGGAGTGTGTGTGTGTGCATACATTAGGGAGAATGAGGGAGAGAGACCACCTACGATTCCTTCATTACAGAGGTAAATGCAAGTCATTTGTGCTTAAAAATGGCAAGATGTCATAGGGTCAGAGTATGTCACCTGTACGCAACCTTCATGCCGCGGGGATGTTGTGTGTGTTTAATGTGTGTGCTTATGTGTGTCATTGTAATGGGGACTGAGCATGCAGGGACACAGCAGGACACTTTGATGTGCATGCTGGACTCTAATCAGTTTCTTACCTCCTTCACAGCTCTAACAACTGTTAGCTTTACATTGGCCCAGATAACGATGACAGAACTGGAGAAAGAGACTGTGTGTGTGTGTGTGTGGAGGCACTGGTGCAAATTTTAATGGTTAGTGTCTCTGAGGCAGTTCGGTACGTCTTGTTCCTGCAAAATTGACCTTCAAAAAAATTCCCTGTCCTCCTCATCCCTCATCTTCATGTTCTTTGGTGCCTCTCTATTCCCCTCATCTCTCCCTCTGGAACACTGGACTCTGTCATCAGGCTACTGCTCCTATTTTATGACACACTCAAAAAAATGGAGGTGGTTACAGACAGTGGAGGGCTGCTCAGGGGAATCCACAGTCCTTTGAGGCGTCTTCTGACAGAAACAGAACTCATGTATTATTCCTCCTTTACTATTAAGCACAAACTGTAATTGAGACAGAAAACCCCACAATGCTTCGCGGTAAAAATACATATGGAAAGGGTGCTCGTGAGAGTTTGTGTGTGTTTATGCATTAATGTGCGTAAGATTGATTTGATGGGACTGAAGTCAGCGTTGGTGTCTCTTTGGTGGCAGCTGAATGCACTCAAGCGTAGCGTCTGTTGAGAAGCTTTCATTTAAATGCCTCCGAGCCCCTCACTGCTAAATTCTCATCAAATGCACACACCTACATCAAGAGTACCGAAAGAAAAGGTAACCAATGGCTGCCTGGAGGGCAGGAAAACAGATTTGTAAATTTGTAAAACCCTATACTGTGTTTCAGGGCTACAACACAAAAAAATTGTGCTATGATTCTTCATGATTCAATGATGTTTTGTGTTTCACCCCAGCAAACCCACTGCCAGCTGTAGCTATAACTATAACTATATGTTTTTTTCTGTTTTGTTGACACAAAAAAGACATTGAAATGATAAAATTAAACGTCCTTGCTCTGCAGTGCAGGAATTTGAGATTGTAGAACTGTGACGACCATGTGTAACTGGTCCATTGGAATGCATGTGGAAGGTGATTTAATTTCTACTTTCAGATCATTTTGCCTTTTCTAGGGTATGAAAAATACTCAAACTTCCAGTAATGACAGTGGCTTTCATTTGAGTCAGTAAAACAGAGCACCGGGCTATTATTAGAGACAGACCATTATTTCATTTGACAGGTCCACAGTGTGGCTCAATTAACTACCGTTAATTAAACTATTGTACTGCTTAAATGTGATCAGTTTCTATGGTATTTTAGTGATTTTCATATTGCAGGTGATACGTATTGTTGGCCTCTCTCTGCTTATTCTACTGCATTTTTTCACCCGACTTTTATTTTTGGCTCGCCTGTTCACAGCCACCACTTTCACACACATTTTCTTCTGTGATTCATTCACGACTCTAAGCTGCATCACCTGCCACCATTAAATGAAATGCATTTTTTACAACAAATGAGTGAAAAAAGACGACATTGAAGGTGTAATCCAAAGTGTTGGTTATAAAGATCCATTTATCAGAACTACTTTGTGGTTCCATTCTGACCTATTGCACTTACACACAGTTTCTGCATTACATCGGAGGAGTGTGATCGACATTTCGGGTGCATTCATCTCTGTTTTTAATTTAGTTTTGTTGGTAAGGCTGAACTATTGTCAACCTCATCTAGCTGCTCGTGTTTCCTGCCATTGATGTTGATCTCAGCAATGAAATTAGTGGAGGAAATGAACGATGATGAACTGTAAAATTATGTCCATAACTATAACCACAACTGATTCTGATTCTGATAAAAATAAGATCCATGTTTTAATTACAAAAGTTTTCTTTTAAGCAACCTCCTGCTCCTCCTTAGAAGTGATAAAACGTTTTGGGATCCAGAAGAATCCATCACTATTTCTAAACTGTTGTGTACAGTCATTCCACATCATATAGCCTATATATTATACTAGCTTCGGATAGACTACCCAGAAAGAAATCTTATGAACCAGGTCACAGAATGTGTAAATGTGTGAGCTTCTGTGCTTGTGTGGGATGAACGTGTGTGTGTTTGTTTATATGCCTCAATGATATTTATACAGACTTTAATGTGTGTAGACAGGATGCATTCTCATCGTGGGTGAGTGTTTGTTGGATATTTTGTTTACCGAACTACATTTCGAGAGCTGACAGGCATGAGAGAGCGAAGAAAAGAGAGAGAGGGATTATGGGAGTGTGTATCCCTGTGTGTATATGTGTAGGTGCGGATGGTTTAGTTAGTAGGGGTTTTTAAAAAATAGGTATTGTCGCTCTCACTCCTCTGTCTCCATTACAACAGTAAGGGTCAGATTTCAACAAGAACACTTGAGCTGGCTCCACTATTATTTCTCCAAACATTCAGACTTCATCACAGTCTCTAACACAGGCTCGTATTGAAGCTAAGTCGGCTTTTTGTGTGAATGATTAAAAAAACCAACCAGATTTAGTAGAGGTTTGCTGCAAATAAAGAAAAAGATCTGGGACAACTGGCTGATTTATAACTCAAGAGAAAATAATCTTTGTTGTCATGCCTCTGAAAAAGTCATTAGGGCCTTATATCCAGCATGAGCTCCACTATTGTTTTGCATTATTGATTTCAAGTGTGGGATGATAAGACGAATTGATTATCATAATTGCTCATCGACTTTGTTCTCAAACCCCGGCTGAACTGTGTACACATGTGCCCAAGCATTTGTTTTTGAGTGGTTTTAGCATGCGGGAATAATCCATCAAATCTTGTCAAGACAGTACTGACACAATAGTCAATCGGAAAGATTTATGTAGCCTAAAGATTCATTTATTCTGAGATTCCGGCAGTGGTGTCTGTCAGGCAGCTTAAATCATCTGATATTTCCCAAGTGACAGTTTCTTTCCTTGAGTCCCTGAAATAGGTCACGAGTAGACTTTATATGAAGAGTTATAGAGAGTTTTACCCTCCGGCTATCTTGAGCTAATGTTTGCCACCAGTCGATCACCACACAGTATCATGAAATTAGTCAGTTCTTATTTTTTTGCAATTTATTTTGAGTTTATTTTGCCTGTCAGTCACTAACTTACCTGTCTTTGCAGATTCATTCCCAGTCATACAAGCAGTTGCCCTCAGTGTGCCCCTCCAGTTCCATGCACCTGCTCCTCATTCCCCAATTACGCTTCTAGTATACCTGCTTGGGAGACTCTTGATGGACCGCTATGACCTGCAAGGCGAGGGTTTCATGGAAATACTTTTCGGTGGCTGCTAGCTTGTCTACTTGTACTGGAGAAGACGGTGAACGGTGAACAAGAGTGGAACACAGCTGTCCTTGGAAAACTGGTAAAACTACAACAAAGGGGAAAACGCAGTAAAGCTTGTTAATTGACCTGCTGCATTTCTTTATTCTTTTACCTCTACTTAGTTTTGACAAACTGTGATTCAAGCAATGCAAACATTTTCAAATGTGACAATGGTGATTATGAGAGAAACAAACTACATACTTGTAGCAAGCGTCCCTCCAAAATATGACATTATATCCATGATGAATATTCATGCAAACATAACTTGTGGTTAATCAGATTTTGCAAACCATCCCATCAATATAATTGATCTGTATTATCAGACAAGGAAAAGAAAACACTGTAACATTTAAAAAAAACCAAAAAACTCACAAAACAAGATTTTCAATCCCACAATCAGTGTGGTCTATTAGATAAATTTGTAATAGCTCGCACAGCCAGTAGTGGTAAGCCGGCAGTACACATTAGCTTGCTAACGGTAATGCTGTATTTAGCCTGCCTGGCCTGGGGATGCAGTAAAATAAAATAATGCTCGAAGTAGGAGTTCTCTACGGTGGCCAACAAGGGCAAACAAGCAGCACCTGAAGAAAACACATGCAAATAGACAAAACACAAGCAAGGTAAGAAAACATCTTCATCAATTTGACAACACATGTGTAGCATTTAGAAAATGCACTGCAAATACAGAAATGTGCTGCAATTACAGAAATGCTGCAAATACAGAAAACAACAACAGAAGTGTTTCCAGAGGACACTAAAAAGTGCTGAACTTGGACATGCTTGTTGCCACAGTTTGTGACTCATGACGTTTGGTCAGTGTGTCATCTCTTCATGTCTATGTTGTGGATTTCTGACCTCTGCTACTGCTCTACTCTGTGCGTGTGCGCACCTCGCAGGACCTTGCAGAGAGAAAAAGTATAATTCTATCAGTCATTTTAATGATTTCTGAGAAGCCTGTATAATAATCATATAAGCATTATTAGACCAGAAATATCCCGAGATATAGCCTACAGTAGGTCAAGCATTGTAATGATAATGAGATAACCTCCATTGGGGAGTCTGGGTGTTACAATAGAACTGATTCACGTGTGCAGAGTAGATCAGTAGCAGAAGTCAGAAATCATACACATGACGAGATGATGCACAGACCAGACTTCAATAACTTCATGAGTCACAAACCGTGCCAACAAGTGTGTCCAAGTCGTTTTAGTGTCCTCTGGAAACACTTCCATTGTTGTTTTCTGTATTTGCAGTGCGTTTTCTAAATGCGGCGCATGTGTTGATGAAGATGTTTTCTTAATTTGCTTGTGTTTTGTCTATTTGCATGCGTTTACTGCATGTTTGCCCTTGTCGGCCACTGTAGTTTTCACAATGAAAGGTAAAACCTGGGTCACTCTGTCCTTCTCCAGTGCACTCTTCCAATTGGTAAAGCCTCATTTTGTAAACAACATCTTTATTATTGCCGATGGCCCCACATTTTCAACAGGAGAGGACAAAAGCATGCACCTTGCTTTACAGAGTATTACAGAGAGTGATACCTACTCAGGTTAATTGCAGGAGGACTCTGGCTAAACTGCGGTCTGAATAAACACCAACCGTGGTGGGGTCTCCCTGTT
>NTHP01000087.1:777752-793130 GCA_003416845.1 Oplegnathus fasciatus | reverse complement strand
GCTTTGGGACTTGTTCATGATTTGACTCGGTACCTGTTACCGACCTTCGTCTACCTCATTGTTTCAGTAAACTTTGTTTTTACTCCATCTACTGAGTTTGTCAGTCGTCCTTTCAGGTCCAAATCCTGCTTTACTGCGCAATCACACACAGAGCGCCTGACTTGCAAACATCTCAGTATCGGCTATGAAATTTCAGAATGTCTTATTGCTTCAGTATCACTGGAGTGAGGCTAATGTCCTTTTACACAACAACTTCCTGGGAGATCCCTCCAGTGTGTACGGGGGGGCGGCCCTGGGGTCACCTCCCAGCTGGTGATGCCTGGAACATCTCCGAAGGACAGTGGTGAGGGGAGATTCTCGAACTATGTCAACTCCTCTCAATGTAATTTCAGCAGCAGCTTCAGATGATTCGCCTCTTTCACAGCAGTATCTCCAGTGGAGACTGATTATCTTTACTTCAACAAGGTTCTTACTTTAAATTCCAATAATCACTTAAATGCAGTGCAATCCACTCTTTAACAATAGACATAAATGTTCTCAAATGGCAAATACTGTATCTCCTTTTACAATGAAACTCTTCAGTTTTGATTTCAACCCCTTCAGCGGTTTTTCTTCTGAACCCTGCGGGCGACTCGCTGACAGGGGTCAGAGCTATTTTGAGGAATGTGAGTAGAACAAGAAGTGTTCTCATGGTGACAGAATGGGAGCGATGCCCACTAGCAACTCGCCTTATGTTGTCTCCACTGGAAAATCAATGTGGGGAGACGGAGAAAGATGCAAATAGACCAAAATGGAGAGAGGAGAGGAGACAAGAGGAGAGGAGAGGAGGAAGAAAAGAGAGAAGGGGACAGACAAGAGAGTGGGTGAGGGCCAGTAAACTGATAATAAGATCCAGAGGGGGATGGTGTCTTAGCACTCACTTTTGTGTCAGCTATTACCACTTGTCACTCACATCGGTTTTGTGCCAGTTGCCATAGAAACCAAACCCAGCTACACCCCAGCGAGAGACATAGCCTGGCTGACTGAGACATGCAGGTGATCTGTTTGTTAAAGACCTTTGCAGGGATTCAGCACTGAAGTTAAATCTGTCGGTTTATTGAACAGATCTTCTGTATTTCCCTGTGTGAGAGTGTGTTTGTGATAATGGTACTCTCAATATTCTTTCTATTCTGCAGGTCCAGTAGCGCATGATTGAAAATGAAATTGAATTGGCAGAAAGGGAGGGAGAGACAGAAGAAACGGACTATGAAAGCATGAAGTGGACTTAAATTCTAAATTGTTAGTGCGTTTTTCTGTCTGCAAATGCATTTGTGTCCTTGTGTGAGTTTAAGAAGGGAACATTCTGTGGTTGTCAGGTTGTCCAACTGCACATGTCTTCATATGTGTGTTTGTGAGCATTTGAGAGTGTGTGCCACCGCTTGCAGCCAGGAAGATTTTCCCAATTTTCAGTAATTGGGTTCACTGTCTCGCTCTGCTGAGTCCTGATTGTGGTTCTGTTTTGTTCGCCATCGAAGGAACGCTGTCGCTGAATTCTGATTATGCAAATGACTTGTCTTGTCTTTTATATAGCTCTCTGTTGTTGTTTACTGTGTTCTCCCCGTTCACCGATGGATTATATAAATAGAAATTAAAGTTGTCTTTTGAAAGTCAAGATAATGCTATAAATGTAATTAGCTTCATGGCAGTTTTGCTTGTGTGTTGATTATATAAGGTTCATGAAAACATCAATCATTAATCATTCTTTTATCCACCTGAAAACATAGACATATTGAGCATTTAGTGTTCTTCTTTGCCTACCAACTAACAATGCCTCTCAGCCCAGGTGACCTATGCTAAGATATATTTTTCAGTCTTTTTCCGCTACTCCTAATGAGATGATCATTGGATGTGCAAGAGAATTCTTGCCTCCTGGATGCCTTGACAGACAGACTCCCTGGTGGCCTGTGAGCCAGCAGGTTAATGATGATGCTGAGAGAGGCATGCAGTGAGAAAGACAGCAACCCGGAGAGCCAGACAGAGGAATCAACACACAATCAACTAAATGTTTACGCAGAGAGAGCCGATCAAACCCCTCGAGAGAAGAGGAGGGGAGGGAGAGAAAATGAGGCAGGCACTGAAAGACGGACAGGAGCCGTGGATTTGCCTTTTAGAAATCTGCTTGCATATAATGGATTTTCTGAGCTCACATCTATCTATCTATGTCTACTGTTTTCTTGCTCTCACGGCCTAAAGTCTAATTTCTGCATTTGCAATCTGATAATTGCTTTAATGATAACCAGGCAGACAGAGGGTGAGCCACATGAGTTTCTACAGTTTTTGGCTTTCTGTCAGCTCACTGTAATTAGTAAATATGAAGCCCAAAGGTCTGCCTTTGTTGTAAGAGACAAACAGAGTGGGTGGCACTAAAACTGTCAACACTGGAGATACTTTCTCAAGAGGCTTTTTATGTAACACAGCAAAGAAAGTATTATTGTTGGACTTTACAAAAATGTACAGGGATGAGAGGGGATGTAACAGAAGAGGAAAAACAGAGGTTACACATTTTATCGATACAGCAACTGTTCCACCTCAGCTGAGCTTAAAAACTTTTTTGTAATATTTTAACAGTTTTTTTCAAAATTGTCGGCGTTTCCACTCTGTTTTATTATGTGCAAATTGAAAACGTGCATAAAAAGAGGTGGATGGAAATGCACTTATTGTAACCATAGTTCTGTGAGCTGGCAGGTAGGCAGAGCCCAGTGACATTTGCGTGTGCTTCATGCCATTCAAGACAAGCTCTCCAGACTCTCAAGGCACTTTCTGTATATGGTTGTTATACCTTAATCTGGCATCCACTAAGTCAGTGATTTGAAGAGCACAAGGTTCTGAAGTCTCTGCCTTTGCTCAGAGAACTGGGGTTAAAAATGTGACTTTCGTTCTCTCACACACCCTCTAAAAGGCTCGAATGGCTTATAGAGAACAAAGCCAAAGATGCATCCCTGCTGTGACACCGACACGAGACAAGGCTGTGCCTTTGGGTAAAATGGAGCACTCTTGCACACTTCCAAATTAGCTGCAGCAGGGCAAATGTCCACACTCACCCAAATCTAATGGACCACCCACAGTGCCACAAGCACACGCTGTCAACCCCTTAAAAACACAGTTATGATGGAGGGGCACACTAAGCAAAGGGTTAACATAATGCACCAACCTGAAAACACTGCGAACTGAATAGCAGTCACCAATCATTCCTACCAATGGGGAGGTAAAGGCGTATTACTCCTGCTGATTTTACTACCTCTCTGTAAAATCATGCCCTTGTTTCAGCAACTGCAATGAGAAAACATGGACGCTGGGCAGAGGCAAATTTCCCCACTATGTAAACATCACCAGTCCTACCTCTTCTAGGAGAGCAGATGCTCAGTCTAAAACCCTCACAGCCCAAACTCACTGTTGATGTCTAGTGCCGGAAAAACTACCATCGTTCTCCTACAGATCTGGATCACTTGAACTGAGCACAGACCTGGAGACCTATCAAGGAATGTCTCTGAAACGACCCTGATGTCAAATTTTGGTAGGGGAGCTTTAACTTTAGCCTCCGGGTGTTGTGTCTCCTGTGTTATAGTTATGGCTACATCCTTTAGCTTCAGGCCTACTCACAAATCCCTGCACGGTTCACACACATATACTGTACATACATAATCATGAACAAACAGTAATGCACTAATACATGGATTTCCACCCGCCACACTGATTTGCAAGCCTGCAGACATATTCTTCATCATAATGAATTCAAGCTGTGTCTGCACCTGAGTCAGTAGCTATAGCATGTATAGATGTGCTCTGTTTTGCTCATTCATTCGTCTTCAACTCTTAAGTGTTCAAGCTAAATCTCTTTGGCTTCTGTTCTGTCTCTTCATGCATTTGCTTAGTCCAGGGGATTGGCACAAATTTGGCAGAAACTGTACCAATCCAGCTGGGTTCATCAGCTGTTCCAAATGTGGGATGCTTTGATGCTGACTCATTTTTCTGTTTTATTTCAACTGGCATGTTTGTGTGAATAGACACCACAAACCTTAAACAAACCAGGTCTGTTATCTATTGCCACACTTGCTCTTTATTGTCATTCAGCTGGTGGATAAAGCCGGAATTATCTTTGTGCTTTGATGGTGATTTATCAACAGACTGCCATTTTTTGAGTTGAGTTTCCAAATTTCCTTCTGGTCTGGTAGCTTTTATATGTAAATGCTGTCTACCTTCTCCCTGAAAACTTACGTTTCACATGGAGGGAGAAAAGAGGTAGTTTTTTATGAAGTAACAGTTAAATAAAGTTCCTCTGTCATTTTAATTTGGCTCCACGGCACACTCAAGGTCGAGATAATGGGATTAGCCGGCGTTGAGGAGATTTAATAATGATCATCCACTTAGTTATAAGAATATCAAAAATACTGCTATTCTTGATATCATTGAAATGGTCAGTAACTTCAGACTGTGCATAATTGCCTTGACCAGCAGTGACCGTTTGCAGGAGATAAAGGTTTTTGTTGGTGGGGCTTTGCTATATCTAGCCTATTTAAGTCCCCTAATGCAACTTGCAATTAAGGTATGAAAAGATTACTATATT
This sequence comes from Oplegnathus fasciatus, assembly GCA_003416845.1. NCBI lineage: Eukaryota > Metazoa > Chordata > Actinopteri > Centrarchiformes > Oplegnathidae > Oplegnathus > Oplegnathus fasciatus. The sequence goes on along the minus strand of NTHP01000087.1, from coordinate 788,527 downwards.
ATGATGATATAATAACTTTGACAGTAGTAAAAGCCGTCATGATGTTCACTGTGGTGGATCTCTTGATTAATGCAAGTCTTTGCAGATGTTTTTATTATGCTGTAGGGACATGAATGAAAGTCTATGAATAAAACTAATGACCAAACCTCATTCTAGTAGCTGGCAATTCGTTATACTGATACAAGGCGGTGGAGTGAAACCGAGTTGATGAAGGTGTTTATGTAGGCAGCAGTGACGGAAGCAGGCTTTGCGTGATGGCTCCTCCTCCACATCACACCTCTGCAGCGTGCGGCTCACACATCTGCATCTCCTTCTCCTCCTGCTGCTGTTGCTCTTTCACCTCCAAATCATTTTAGAGGGGGGGTGAGGAAGATTGACTCCATGCACACATGCACACACTCACATAAGCACCGTGTGTGTGTGTGCCAAGACTGACACACACACACACACACACACACACACATGCACACAGAAATCCCACAATTCTCACCCGCCAGGCTCCCCAGGCTGCACAGCTTGTGTGACATTCTGTTCCTAATGTATGGGAAATGCCACATGTGCATACATTACAGCTAGGCCTGTCAGTGCAAAAGCCGTTGGTAGCCTGAGGTTACAGCTGCACACATGGACCTTTAACAGACAAACTTGTCTGTCAATAAGGGATGACGTCAAGGGCGAAGGTTTGAGCAGCAGTTGGAATTTGATATTAATTTCTGAAGCCGTGAGGCTGTTACATGTGTAAGGAGACTGTGTGTCCATAACACAACGCCATGCCACAGGGGCTGGCTAATTGCTCGTGTAAAACAGCGCTTGACTGCAAGAAGAGTGTCATGTTTGTGTGATTGACTCACATCAGTGTCATCTTCTGAAGCTAGAGTTCAGTCTCTCTTGCTTTATCCAGGTTTATTGTAGCGCCTGGCTGCTCTGCTCTCATTAGAAGCAACTCACTGGAGTATTCCTCTCTCACTCCTCAGCCTTATTTTCAACTCATCATCATCGTTTTTATTCAAAGCGTCTCTGAAGAATATTCTCTTCATCTTCTCTGCCATCAGCGTTGGTCTCTTTGCACCTCTCTCACATTTCTGCCCCTGCCACCTGCCACCCAAGCATCGTAAACACACCCACACATGCGCCCACGCGCACATATGCATGCATGCATGCCAGCATAGCTGCGAAAGGTCGGCCGAATGCCAGTTTCGATGCGACGGCTCTCTGGTCCCTCTCATGGTTCCCCCCACTGCTGTGCTCATCAATTATACACAGCCTGCACATTGTGTGTGTGTGTGCAGGTGCTCTTGTGTGGGGATGCAGTTGTGTCAGAAACAAAACCCCACTTGGCGTGAAGGCTTCTGGCCAAACATGAGGGTGGAAAACGCTGAGAGACAGTGGCAGTGTGAGTTTGAGGCTGTACTTTCTCATTAATATGCTCTCGGCTGTTTATGTGCTGCGCGTGTTCTGTATCTAATTGCCTTTCAGTTGACCCACCTGCCTTTTCCTTATGAAAGAGTCTCCATAGTTTGCCAAGTGAAAGAGAAATGACTCAGGAGAGACAGGACTGGATCACGCATTCACATATGGCTGATACACACACACACTCCCAGGATGATTAGGAAGAGAGTGAGCAATTTATGCAAAGGGAGTTCAAAGAAAGCCTTGTAGAGTTTTCAGCAGCAGAAGCATCATTTTCTTTTTTGTCTTCCGCCGGGGTTGCCTGGGGATTCTCTCATTTTGCCTTTTATTCGCAATGCTACAAAATAGAGCCATAAAAGTTTGAGCAGGAGGGGACACTTGCTGAAAAAAATGAATGAAATTACCCGGCCAAGTTTTTATCTTGAGCATCACCCACTCAGCACCCCTGAACACCAAACTGTTCATCTTCCTCACTAGCCACTTTCTGAGATGTTTTTGTGTGCTTCTGGAGAAGAGTCAAACTAATTTCAGCACATGCACATTATGGGGGCCCATAATGTGAGGCATTTTTTTTATGTTATTGTATGTTTGTCAGCAGAATAAAATACAATCACCAGTCCGTAGTCACTGACAGAACTGACAGAATGACATAAGACATGCAGACCTCTTGGTGAGCCCTCTGTGCGTCCTTCATTTGACAGCTGAACCTGCCCTGCTGCCCCGCTGAGGGAAAAACTGGCAGGGGATAAGACGCAGAGAGGCAGGGACACAAGAGTTGCAACAGATGTGCCCTGCAGGTTCATAACAGCTCAACCTCACCCCTAGCTCTCTATGTTTGCCTCAGAACAAAACAACACTGCATGTACAGTAGATGTAAACAGCTTATTTGGAGCCTGTTGTCCAACACATAACTATCTGGTCATAAGTCAACACCTCATAGTCACGGTTTACTGAAATTGCTCTTCTAAGGGTCACACTAATGATCTCTTCCTTGCTGCTGATGCTGGTGTTCTGGTTTAAATTGAGCTGAGTTCTGCTTCTGATATGGTTGAACGCAATATTCTAGTTAATCCTCACATTGCTCTCAAGTGGTTTATTTCACATCTTTCTAACAGTATATCTGTCTTTTTAGCTGATAAACGCTCCTCTGTGTTCACCAGCTAGCAGCTAGCAGGTAGCGTACAGTGGGTTTAGTAGAACCTTTTCTGAAAAGCGCTGCCTGCTGCGGCTGAAAACGATGCTGATGAGAGCGTGAGAGTGAACCAAAACAGTAAAGTTGTGGGCTGTAAAACCAAAACAGTTAAAAATGCTAAAACTCTGTTTTTCTGAGGAAATTGGATGGTAATTATCTGTGGGTTCATCTAACAGTAGCCATGTGATCTCTTGTTAATATAAAAAATATTGATGATATTAATATTTTGTCATAAAACAGTTGTAACAGCGTAATTATTCTTTTATATATATTTATTAAATATTTTGGGCATTATCATTATGAGGGCAAAAAGGTACATACATGTAGCGTTTCTTCTAAATGTTAAGGTACAATGTCAGGAGACAAAAAAAAAAGTTAAGTGAAATATTAACTTTAATTTTAGATTTGAAGGTTTTACTGTTTCCTTATTCGTTTAAGGTAGATTTTAACTTGCAGGCTATGGTTGAGTAGCCTTGAAATAACAGAAATAAGAAAAGTGGAAAGTGCTGAATCCTGAGTACAGATATATGACTGATTCACACTGAATTAAATATTGGACCTGTTTTTCATGAGCAACATTCTGGCAATAAAATGGTATTTTTTCAGACAAACAAATCAGGAAAAAGTGAGTTTGTTCACGCCTAAGGGTACAAATAAGTACCCAATGTCAAGGGTACAACCTTAGAAAGGTACTGCCCCAGTGACAAGCCATTGTACACCTAAAGGTACAAATTTAGCACATTATTTCTGACAGTGTACTGAAGTTTGGTGATTACTTACAGTCCTATGGTGGACCCTAAGTACAGTTTACCTCACATGATGGCATAACAACATAATCCACGTGACAAAAAGGAACATTTTAATTACCAGAACACATCCCCTATAATTGCCGACTGATTCTTGTAGTATATCACCCTTAGCTCCCCCTTGTGCAGCGACTGATAAGAATTAAACAGAAATGCAACCCTCATAAATTACAAAGGCTTCCACTAAAAACGATGATAAAATCCTCAAAATCTTCTTCCCTGGAGAAGCCAGGGTTTAGGCCTGACCAGCAGGATATTGATTGTTTGAATTCACTGACTTGATTTTAGCTCCACGGCACATTTTTAAACTGCAGCACCAAGCATATGTCTTCTTTTAATGTGAACATTTTACTGGATTATATATTTTTGTAATATGTTTGGTCCGGATTACTGTTATTGGCAAACACATGCTACATTAATCTTCATATCTGTTCTGTATGACTGTATACTGCATACATGTATTTGCCATTTGCATGTGTATTATGTGTCCTTCTCTTGTTTTTTATATCCTTTCCTCCACCACAATGGTCTTCCTGATATATTTCCCCCCATTCTGTTACACTGTGTCCTGTAACTAACCAGCCATGACATCCGGAGCCAAATGGGTGTAAAAACTGTAGACAGAAGCCTCATGGGATTATACACTGACCTGAAATACAGCAAACATCATGTTGTTCACTTCTAGCTGGTTTCAGTGGTTCTATTAATTCCCAGTCAACATTAGCCACACAACGATAGATCATTGACACTGATTAAACACTGTCTCATGCTGCCACAGTAAAACATTGTGGTCTTAGTTTATAGCCCGGGAGAAAAGTATTTATTTAGCCACATACAGCAGAGAAGGCTGCAGGAAGATTGTCCTCTTCACGGCAGGGTTATATTAGTCTGACTTGTGCCTTTGTGTCTCAGTATTGCTGGTGGCAGAGATTCTAATTATGCCATGTCACTTTCTCCTCCTCTGTTCCCCTTGTCTGCTGCCTTTCCACCTTCCCCACTTCTCCTTCACTTATTTTCTCTGTGTTGCCATAATAGTTTGGATGACTCTCTTGTAGCAGCTTTTCTCATTTTTGACTCTTGCTACAGTCCCACAGAATGATAAAGGGCATTATTCTCAACAATATCCATGTGTACTGCATCACTTTGTCATCCAAAAATTCAATATCCATTGTTCATTATTGTGAATGCTTTGAGCACCCAATTATGGTCATGAAAATGCCATTTTTCTGCTAACATTCAAGACTGTCCTCAAGTTGATTGTTTGTTACAACAGCCGGTACTCATGATGATTGCTGCATGTTGAGGTCTGATTCCTCCACGCCATGATGCCTCTCAGCTACTCAACTCCAGCTGGAAGACTAACCATGTCTCCATGTGTTTCTTGTATTAGCATGCTAACTGTTAGCAGTGGTTAACACTTATTATAAGCGGCTCACAGTTAGGCTTTTAAAAAGGCTTTTAACACAACAGACTCGCTCTTCAACTCACCTGTGTCTGAAGCGGCATACTGTTTTTCCTGGTCTCTGCTGTTGTGAGTAAACAGTTATTATGGCCAAACAAACAAAGAAAAGGTCGATAACTACAGATGAGGAAACTGAAACTGAAACTGAAGTGAGGTCCAAAAACACAACTGCAATTACCAATAATTGCCAAAGTGCCATGAAAGAGAACAAAATGAAAATCTTCAAGATTACAAGTTTAAGTAAAGACAGAAAAATGTAAAGAGAAGGAGGGAGGGGTGTAAGGCTTCACTTTCTGGTGTATCAATCACTCTGGCTTTTAGCAACAAAAACAACTGGCAGTTTTTGTGGGTGGGAAGCCAGTGAGGGATTGTGTCCTTGTCACTGTAGACTCAGACGTGATGTTGTGGGCATATCATGAGCCCTCCCCGTGAAACTTGTCACTATCAGGTGAAAAAGAGGCCACTGGTGTCACAGTTGTGGGCTCTGTTGGTCCCCTCCCTCCCCGGGTCAACAGTGGAGCGAGCAGTGACAATGGCTGCTGTGCAGGGAAATTGGGCATGAGATTAGTTTAAACTGGTTTAAAAGGGCAAAACTGTAAAAAAACAACAACAACATAAAAATAAAAGGAGGAGGAAAGTCAAAGAGTGTTTAGAGTGTTTAGTGTCTGTTGAGACACTAAAATCCATCCGAGATAGATTAATCACAACTGGACAAGAAAAATGTGAACACATCCAGAATTCACTGAGAGTCCAACTAAGCCAAACTCCAACCATATTTAGAGTTGATTGAGGAGGTGAACACATACTCTATATGAATGCAACTCTTGATCAACAAATGAATTACATAAGCTGTGCACTAACTGCGCACCTAAATGACAATTTAACTCATTGAGACCTGGGGGATGCTAAAATGGACTATGCCTTATTTTGTTAGCTACTGTATGCAAATAATAATTGCTTGGACATAATGAGGCATACTGCACTGTTTTTTTCTAGCATACTCTTCATGGGTGGTCACATGACTCTAGGAACTTTGTTGCTATGGCACCGGGGCTGTCCATAAGGTGCACACTAGGGAGGAAAATGAGGTCACCTTTTTTTTGAACTATCATCTGCTGGCTGCAAAGAAGAATTATAGATTTTTCTGTATTGAGTAGAAAAGAAAACTCTCATCACGAGTGGTCACTGGAGACAGATTCTGACATGATGCTGCGTGTGAATGCAGTTAGTCTCGTATAATATGGATGTATCTGGATATACAGTAGCTAGGCAGGTCTAAACAGGGCCAGAGAGACAGACAGATTCATATATAACCACAGCCAGGCCAAATCCCTCTTCAAAGACAAGCTGTTCCTCCTAAAACGCAGGGCAACTGATACATTGTTGTTATTAAACTTCAGGTCACTTAGTAACACAGATAGGTCATCAGTCTGTCATGTCCTGGCCAGTGGCCTTATAAATTGCGTTAGCCATTCTGCTCTGCCTCCAGTACCTGGAGGACAAGACACTGCCTCGGTGGAAACGAATCAAATGTGACACACACGCCTCGTAATTTGTGATGCTGACGGCCCCTGGCCTCAAACTGAGGGAGCTGGGTTTAAAGCACAGGCAGAGGTTATAAATGGATATTCTGGATAGCTAGGTGAAAGGATTAAAGACCACTGGGGGGGGGGTAACCTGTGGGTGTGCCCTCGCTCATGTCTTGTGTATGTAATGTGCTTCGAGGCTTCTGTGTGTGTGTGTGTGTGTGTGTGGGCGTGTGTGTGGGTGGGTTCTCCTCCATCTAGATAAAAGTCCTTCCTCTTGTCTGTTCACATGACATCTAAAAATGAGGGGTAAGTAGACCTGACTCATGGATGGACACTTTTAGCTCACGAGAACACACACTCACAGGAAATATAACACAGGAATTACCTAAAGCCACAGGTGTTGACCTGTGGCTTTAGGTAATTTGGTCCATGGGGACATGATCTACGTTCATCTTCTTTATGTCTACAGGTGCACAGCTGCCGGGGGATAAAATGAGTTATGAGAGCAAAATGCAGGAGCCACTGATAGGGATTATCGAAAGAATGTCTGTCTCGTCATACCGGATATGAGCACCATGAGCGGACGGCTAAACTGATTAAGCCTGACTTGAAAGAATGATGCTACTGGAGACAGTCGTATGGATGTGACTGTGTGTGTGTCTCTCTCTCTCTCTCTCTCTCTCTCTCACACACACACACTATATACAGCCAGCCCTAAATTATTGCCCAAGGAGACTTGAAACAAAATGAATCATGCCTTCCTGATTTGATAAGAATTGAGCAGCGTGAAGGGGCTCACGCTGGGCAGTTAGAATGGGACCATATGGAGCCACAAGGCCAGCTCCTATCTGCCAGCTGAGGCTGTTTATGAGACACTCCCTCTGCTGCGGCACCTGATCCTCCTGCCCATCATCGAATTATGCAGAGAGAAAAGTAATACGTGTCTTTATGCTTCCATCTATCTACAAATGTGAATTTTGGTACCGTCAGACACCTTAAACACCTTGTAATGAGTCATGCTCGCTCGTGTTTTTGGCTAACTATGTGATTATACTAATTATTCCAGGATTGTAGTCACTTCAGCTGGAAAATGTTGATGCTGCACATCTATATCCAGGTGCTTCAAAAAACACATCACCCAAACTGCATATGCTATGTACTCAGTCTGGGCAAAAAAACACTTGCTTACCCACCTACACGCTCATACATTCAGGCATAGTCTCATATACTGTGGGGCTGGTTTTTCTTTTGAGATGTGCTTATGTAACAACCTCATTCTTGTTTTGTTTTGTTCGGGTTATTGCATTGTTTTTCTTTTGAAGACAGAAATAGTGCACACTCTTGTCATTGCCTGCATTTCTTGTCAGAAAATCCTCCTCTGATGCGTCAGTCTCTGCGGGGTATTCCCATTGATGCCTTTTTAAGTAATTTTAAATTTCATTCTCATTTTTGGCACCAAAGATAGATCTCTGTTCTCTATGCTTTAAGCAATTTGGATCTGAACCATCCTGCATTTCTCCATTGCCCTCCCCCCTTTTTGACTTTTCCCCTTTACATCGTCTCTTAGCTGGATGCTGCAAGACTTCCTGGAGGCACACTCCAGGAGGCGTGGCTGATGATGAAAGGTGTCCTGAGATGACACGTGTTAAATTAGATACACACACACACACACACACACCTGGGAAGGCCCACTGACAATCTCGTTATAATGGCAGGGGAGCCATCCTTCAGCAACATAGTACAAGCTACAATGCTTTGTAAGACATAAGCGTGGTTGTCCATCAGCATGATGCCAAATTCATGACCAAAACCGGTTAGCTGGAACAAGGCTGAGTGTCCATAACAAGATTATCTTCAGGGTAATGATGAAAGTGAGGCTTAAAATGAGTAATGATAGTAATGGTATATATACAGTGGTATATAGCTATGTTTACCTTCTGCAGTTTTCCAATAAAGGCATTCCTCAGGTAACAAACCTGTGTGTTAAAATAAGAGAAGAACACACACAACAGATTAAATCAACTAGGGTGAGTCATCTCCCCTGTGCTCTCTCAGTCTCTGTGTTCTCGCTCTCTGTGTGCGTCTCTTGCTGTCACCCGTCCATCTGCCATCACTCTGGTTCAGTGAAGTGCAAACCTTCATCAGAGCAGCTGTGATAGGGAGAGACAGAGGATGGCGGAATAGGAGGGCGAGAGTGGCAGAGGAAGGTAGAGAAAGAAAATGGGAAAGGGTAAACTGGGGTGAATCATAAGGTGAGATCTGGAAAGTTGCAGATCAAAGGACAGAGCAGTGGGTGATTGAAAGGAGACAGAGGAAAAAGCAGAGTGGAGAATATTGCCGCATCTCTTGCTGCACTTTTGTACCACAGAACTTGATGCACATCACATCACGATGTAAAAGCTTCTTCTGATATTTATCATATGAGAGATCCTATTTTTTGTGAACATTTATTTTTGTGACCAACTTTCTTCTGTTGTTTTTTGATTAGTTTTTACGCCATTCGCACAGAACTACACAAGCACGTTAATACAATTGACTTAGAGATAAATGCTGGAAAAAATACAGGAGGCAAATGAAAAAAACAACAACATAAAATTCATCCGCCCACACAGTCCAACTCACCCCTCATAGTGCTGCTTTGCAATTCATAGAAACTTGACAGCTATTCATACACCAACCGTCTATCTTACTCTTTACATATAGGATTTAACTAAATCAGCAGCTGTCTTAATAGCAGCTATTGCCTCATCCTTAAGAGCATTCATTATATGTATTATATATATTATATAAGCATAATATGTACATGAACATTTTTGTCATATTTGGTGACACACAATACATGCAGCAATGGTTTTCCAATGAGAGGTTCTCTTCATCGAAAATGTGGAACACATCACTAACTGTATGCTGGAGGATTTTTTCCTGAGAGAGTCCTGCTGCACACAACAATGACTACATACTAGAACAGCAATTGCGGCGAACACAAAAGCTTTCACTGCACTGTATTTAGGCTGAATCATCACTGTGTTCTATTAACTGTGACAGACTGCAACAAAATAGATGTTAATATATATGGAAATGTCACAGATTAGTACTGTAAAGAGGACAGAAACAGACATGAAAAGAGTGGTTTCCTTCTTATCAACATGTTATTTGATGTGGCACTTTATTTGTGTTTAAAAGGCCTGAAGTGTCATTTACAACTGTCGAGTGTTCGATAGAGCGGGAGGTGGACAGATAATGGGAGAGAGGACAGGCAGAGAGGAGGATAGAGAAGAGGGCTGTGGACCTAATGAACACTGTGCTTTTATTCTCTCTGTCCTCTCCAAGAAGGAATCTGACTAATTATTACCTGCTCTTTAATAGACCACAACAGTTCCCCTCACACACATGGCCTTCTTCTAGTGGGGGCAGCTTAGTTAATTACACAACAGTAAATCTGGAGCAGGTCACTATTTATGAGGTAACACTGGTGCTGAGAAGGGTGAAACATTCAACAACACTGAGATTAAAAAAGGTCTTACACCCAAAACACGTACTGTTCATAATTTCAACACAATGAGACCATAAGTTCAGTGAGACCAATTGTTTAGGTTTTCTTCTTGCTTCAGTTCGTTAACAACAGTGGTGGAAAGTAACTAAGTATATTTACATATGGTACTTAACTACAACTTTGAGGTACTTAATTGTTAGTATTTAAATTTGATGCTGTTTTCTACTTCTACTCCACTACAACAAATATTGTACTTTTTCCTCCACTACATTTATCTGACAGCTATAGTTACTTTACAAATTTCGATTTTTCAAACATATATATTTATAAAATATGATACTGTGCTAAAGATTAAACTATCCAACAGTATATAAAAAATTAAAATGTACTCCACCTCCAGTAGCTGTAACATTAAAATGCTGCTTACCTGTTATAGATTCAGTGACAATATTATACTGTATATCTAACACTTAAAGTTGTAATCTAGAAGATTTTCATTTCGTCGTCTTTCACAGCACCTATGGCAATAATCGGTAATTGCAGGTGTGTTTTTGGACCTCACTTAAGTTTCAGTTTCACTTTCCTTGTCTGTAATTATTGACCTTTTCTTTGTTTGTTCCGCCATAATAACCGTTAACTCACAACGCTAGCAGACGCCAGAAAAAACAGTACGCCGCTTCACACTCAGGTGAGTTGAAGAGCGAGTCTGTCGCGTTAAAAGCCTTGTTAAAAGCTGAACTGTGCACCGCTTGTGATTTTTCCGGGAAAGTCGCTGCCGACACCTAGGTCGTAATACTGCAAATGCAAGGGCTTTCATCAGTGGGCCATAGGCTCAATCACCATTGTGTTGCATCATTCGGCGATAGATAGTGACTTAACAGAC
>NTHP01000087.1:762423-777692 GCA_003416845.1 Oplegnathus fasciatus | reverse complement strand
TTTTTACTCAAGTGATACTTTTAATTGTACTTTTTTTGTAACGGAGTATTTTTACAGAGCGCTACTTTAAGTAAGTAAAATATAGCTTCCATGTCTTCCATCAGTAGTTAACAAGATTAATTCTACAGCCAACTAATTCAACATTCTCACAATAACAATGCTAACATGTCTATGTTCACCATCTTAGTTTAGCACGTTAACTAACATTTGCTTTACTTTGCATGCTGCTAGCGTAGCTAAAACATATTTGGAAGTTATTTTCAAGTGTGATGAGCAGTAGACATCGCCAGTGTGTTAAGATAGTTGCTAGGAATGTTGATTTTCTTTAGTTATTTAAAAAAAACTATGTTTATATGCTCTTAATCTTATACGTAAAGAGTTTTCTTTTGTATTTTGTAAAGCAAAACAGACATTATCTGTCTGTTTCTCCATTATTTTTGCTTCATGAAACAGCTTCCCCCCAGCAAGTATGCAATGGGAGGTTGGAAAGATGTTGACTACAATCTTTCACTTTTAGTTATTTTAATCATGCTCCTTATCTCACCAGCAGATCATGCTGGAAAGTTGGAAATTAGGCAAACTGAGAGGGAGGGGGTGGGAAATGTGGCTATTTCAGTCTCCCAGTGTTAGAAAAATAGAAGCCTTTCTGATATTCAGTGGAGTATTCATCTCTCATATGATACAAGGATGCTTCACAGCTGCAGCCTATATACGGTAACACGTTGTTTATGAGCGTTTCATTGGCTGGCATTATGGGATAAATTTAGCATGTTTGTGCGCTACTTTCACTGTATCTGTTGCAGGGCTGTTGCATTGGATTGCATTATATTTAATAGGTGTTGTGTGTTCACCCATTGTATTAATTTGGTATGTTCCTGTATTTTTCTGCATATGAGTTGTTACATACAGCATGTACCTCTAAACTCTTGAACTGGTGATGAAGTATTGCTAATATTATGTATACTTTGTGATCGTCACACTTTCATCCACACATTATAATTTATGCATGTGTAGAAATTTGCATTTTAAAGTTATTATTCTCCATTATTATTTTAGTTATTTTTTATCTTCGCTGTATAGCTCCCACTGTTTGCTACTGCAGTGTTCCCATTTCCCCACAGGGACCATTAAAGTTTCATTTTGCCTTATCTCATGTGTAAGGTAAACAGACTCATTAAGCAGGTTGTGATCACAGTTGAGCAACGCTACAATGTAGGTGACACACGGCAGGAGCACATCACATGCAGCATGGGGAAATCAGCTCTACCTCTGGGGAGAGGCTGCTTGCTGCTGCATGGCTGTGGCTACAGGTGCAACAGAAGCTAATACTCCTGAGGCTTTATTTTTTTCTGTAGCTGCACTACACATACTCGCACACACACGCCTACGCATATAATTTTTTTAAATCAAGGGCAGGGTTATATTTGCACACCTGCTTTCCTTTAGAGGCAATTTGGTGTTGAAGCTTTTAGCCGGGTCCTTGCACATTTAAATTCAAAAATGACTGGTTACATAGAGTTTTCTGATGTACTTCAGTAGACTCAGGTAAATAAATGCTTGATTAAGAATTATAATAAGCATGATAAGAGCTGGTAATTGAAAAGACATGCAGGATGTGGCATGAAACAGCCATCTGTCTTTAGTCCGTCCTGAATGCTGTGTGCTGCTCCCTTGTGGTAGAGCCTCCTGGCTAACACTAGCAGCTGTTGAGAGCTGTACACCCACACCACTTTGTTCTGTCAGTAATATTGAGGATCAATAGCAATTTTCTGTTCAGCAGCAGTACTGTTACTGTGATGGTATCAGTCCTGGGCTCAAAGTTCTCCACCAACAGAACCACAGATTTGGGATTTTTACAAAAATTGGATTTCCCTTGTTTTAAAGGTAAGAAATAAAACAGCCCATCCCCATGTAGAATCAATTCGGTTCAATAAAACCTGTAAGAAACTCTGGGTGCAGCAGGCACAGAGCGAACCCTGTGGACCGAGGTGAACTTTCCAAAGATCAACTTGTCACAGTGACTCAGGAAACATCCCTGAGGTGAGCCGTGGGTGACAGCTGCTGCCGCTCCACTGGCACAGGTAAATGCCAGAAGCCCCGCTTGGATACACTGCCTTGCTGACACACACACACACACACACACACACACACACACACTCACTGCTGTGTCTTAAAAGACCCTAAAAGGAACACAAGCAGGCTTAGCATTAGTCACACTGTCAGCACGGAGAATAGAGACAGATGACACAGAATGAATGCATGTGTGCGCTTTTTTTTTCCAGAGATACATACACAGACTCTCTCTCTCTCTCACACACACACACACACACACACACACTCACACACGAGGACACAAAAATAACCCAGAGATTCAGATACAGTCCTTCACTGTAATTGTTCAGCATAAATAGAACAATAATAGAAGTGGTCTTTATGTTTCTTCCTGGAAAATGAATAGCACCGAATAACAATTGTGAGACAGACACAAAATACAGCATTATTACTACATAAAAGACTTCCATTACAGTAACAATGATTATTGAGTATTTAAATATTCTAAAAATCTTGATGTGGGCGCTCTTTTCATCCGTATGCATGTCTATATGTATACTATTATGCATCCATTGTATGAGGTCGTGTCTGTGTTATATTTGCTTTTAACAGGATTCTTTGGTGGTTTTTTTTTAGATGATGTAACACGAAAAAGCACAAATAATGCAAAAAACACACATACACACACACACACGCATACACTTGGAATCACTCAAAGAGCTCTTGATCTTTTTTGAGAGGTAAAGACTTGAAGCAGAGAAGAGTGACCCTGTTGAGTCAGTGCTGATTCAAAGCACAATATTGATTTAATGCTTCGATCCTTCTCTCAACTGCTCTTACTGCTGTGCAACAGTCTGATGAATTATCTTTAAGAAGGTAGACACAAATACTGAATCACATTTCAATAACTCCTTTTCTCACATCTGTCTGAGAGGTTTTAAAGTACAGCAAATTGGAAAAAAAAGATTAAGTCTTGTTTCTACCTGAAAGTAATTGTTTCATCATCCAGGTTTTCTCATTGAGCTGCAGTACTGAGGAGGACCACCAGGTGTCTGTAGAGTAAAAGGGAAAAAGGGATGTATTCCATGTTACAGAATCAGATCCCAAATGAAGAAGGCAGACTTTTAGGATTTTCACCCAGCCTGTTCCTGCTCTTCATACTCTTGATAACATGTGACAGCACTGTGGCTGTGGCCTGTGCCACCTGCCCTCTGCTGTGCTGTCCTAACAATGCATTTGTCACATACACACGCACACACCTCCATGCTTAAAGCAGCACCAGCCGGCTCCCATACAGCAGCATTAGTCACACTGTCACCATGCAGAGAGCAGCCAGAGGAAGAAGAAGAGGTGATCAGTTCAGAACAAGCATGTGAACCAACGTAAGCTTACAAATATAATAACTAATGCAGAAAACACATCAACATCAGCCTGTGTTCACAGGCGCAACCTGGCATGTGTAAGCTACCATAAAGGCCACAGTTCAGTTCATCACATGCATGTTCTGTTTTGAGTTTCATGGCCGTGTTTCCCAGAAGCTGTTAAGGTTTGTTATGAGTAGACGCTGACATATAGAAAGTCTTAAAAACCTACCGGAGGCTCGCAGCTACCCTTGCTGCTTGAGCAGACATGTGACAACCACTTAGGCATGAATGCATATAAGCAGCCCAATTTAGCTGTGTTGTAAATATCAGTGTATTATGGGTCACTGTGTTCAGACGACTGCTCAATTATGTGTCATTTCTGTCATGTAAAAAAACCTTGTAAATGCCTGCTGTATCTTGTAGTGTTGTGGCCTGCTGTCAGCGCTGCATTTGTACAGAACCAACATTTTGATTCACGCTACAGATGCTTTAAATTTCTGCTGGTGGGCTAAATTATGAATTATGTGTGAAGCCTCCACTTATTATTCTGATGGTGTTTTTACAGATGACGGTGATGATGATGATGATGATGATGATGAACAGACATGATACCTCTCTTGCTAACCCTATGTTGCTCTGTGTCTGACAGTAAAGGGGAGGCGGCAGCTATCGAGACGGAGCTACTGAAGGACTACAGGTTTGGACAACAGCAGCTGATAGAGATTTGGGGACAAGCATGTGCCCTCGCCATCACTAAGGTCTGCACGCCTTCTATTTTCCGGATCTCCTTTGTTGTTAGTCAGTATGTCTTTCTATCTTTCTTTTTTCTTTGTTGCTTGCTTACCACCCCTACTTTACTGTAAGAATGAAGCAGAACACAGCATGATAAAGTCTTTTCCCTGTTTTTAATGCATCCATAATCCCCATCCATCCATATCCATCCATCTTTATCCATCTAACCCTCCAAATTTAAGTGGTCATGCGGTACTATCACTATAAATAAAAGCGGAGACACATAACATATTCCAGCATGTTTTTTATTGCAGTTTTTGTTTTTATTGTGAAATGGACCTTTGCTTGAATGTGCTGTTATGCTTTTAAAGCTCTTTTCTTTGGACCATTAAACCAGTGGCACCAAACACTGAACAGTGGTTGCCATTTACAGTGATGTGTGTGTGTGTCAGGTCTGTATTTTAGTGTGTGTTCAGCAGCACTCTTACTAGCTGTACTGTAAAACCAGCAATTCTATTTTTCTTTTGCATATATTTTGTGACATGTTTTCCATGAAGTTTTATCGCCTCTACTGCAGCAAAGTTGAACACTACAAACATTTAATAATTGTTTGAGAATGTCACACAAAGCTTTTCTTTTATCAGTCCTCTCACCAATCTCGTAGCTGTGAGGATTAACACAAAGTCAGTCAAGCCCTTTCTTTGAGAGAGCTTGCCTTTTTTTTTTCAAATCCACAAAATGTTTTTGGAAAACTGCTCAAATCAAAGGAAGTCATGCAAATTTTTACAATTACTGCCCTTTTCTGCATAAAGCCATCCAACGCAGAACCACTGTTACATGCTCAAGTCAAATAAAATCAAACTGTGGCCTCAACCAGCCCATTCCTGTGCAAATCCGTTTAATAGCCGACGCTGTGTATCACCATTTCTAAAGGTCACAAATTTCATCCCAATTTTTTAGAAAGGCCGCTGCACATTCTGTCACTCTGAGCCTCTGTAATCACCACAAACCTCAGCGAGATCCTGTTCAATTGTACAAGAGGGCAAAAAGTCACAGCTGCTGCTTCTCACACTTTCCTAATTTGCATTAACCTCCACACAAAATGTCTGATTGTTACTTTCTGTGACATTTGCTTCCAAATATTTGAGCGGCTCACCTCGGGGCAGAACACCTGAGCTCACTCTGTGGCAGCGCTCCTCACCCGCACCGGTCCAGAACCACAGCTCGTCTTCTCTGTGATCTGGACTGTGTCAAGCCAAGAGTGTGTGTGTGTGTATGTGTGTCCGCAGAGAGCTGTTAGGAACACATGTGGTTCCCTTTGACCAGACCACTGGCTTGGTTTAATGCCACACTGGTTTCCTCAGTGGGCTCTTCAACAGGCTGTGATGAATAAGAGTCTGAGCTACAAGACACATGAAACCTTGCGTTGCTGTCAGAAGGAGGGATGAAGAAAAAAAGGAGGAAAGAGACAGACAAAGAGAGAGAAAGACCGAAGCAGAAACACAAATGAGTGGTTTACAGGAAAAAAGTACAAAAAAACACATTGATAAAAGTGATAATAGCAGTTTAATGAGACTTCTTTAATATCCCCCCTTACTCAGTTTTTGGTCTTCACCAGTTCCTGAGGGAAATATCTGACTCTTTAGCTGTAAAATGCTCCACTGTGTTCACCAGCTAGTCGCTCACTGTGTTCGTCTGCTGAGCAGGCAGTGTTCAGTGAGATTTTAGAGCTTTTCCACTGAAAACAGCTGCCTGCTGCAGCCAAAAATTACGCTATCCGAACAGTGAGAGTGAACCAACCAGTAAAGTTGTGGGCCGGACAGCTAAACAATGAGCTGAAATTCACTATAAAGCTCCATAAAGCCGAGGGGAACTGCAGATTCTGGTGATAATTCTCTTTAGGTTCATCACTACGAGTGACACCTTTCACATTACACACTGATCCATTGTTCTAATAAAAAATATTGATTATAGCCACTTTAAAGCTGCACTAATCAATATTTTTAAATAACAATGGATCAAATGACTCTGTCTAATGTGAAAGACGTCACTTATAATGAGAAACCGAAAGAATTATTACCTGACTCTGCAGTTCCCCATAGCTCTGTGGAGTATTTTAGAGTCTTTCAGCTCATTGTTTTGGGTTTAGGGCCAGAAACTTTTTGGTTCAGTCTTATCACTCTCATCAAACTTGTTTCTAGCTGCCACAAGAGGAAGTTTTCTGTGAAAAAAGCTCTAAAAACCCACTGTATGCTACCTGCCCAGTCCCAAACAGCAGACAGACAATGTTAGCGACTAGCTGATGAACATAGTGGAGGATTTATCAGCTAAAGAGCCAAATATTTCCCTCAGGGGTTGGTAGAGACCAAAAACAGAGATAAAAGAGAATGGATATTGGACTTACATTTGCCAGGTGGAAAAAGTGACTCCAAATGAATGACAATATTGCTCTGTATCTGCTGTAAATAACTGTTTTCTAATACATGCGTCATATCAACTTTATAAGGTGATAATAGGTCAATGTTGTGTTTACAGCTTGTTGCCCCCAAGTGGCCAAGAAAAAAAGCTGATTTTATGCTCTTAATTGGTTTTATTTTATAGGAATTCTTATTAATAACCACGAATTCTTTGGTAATACAACTACATATTGTTTAACCTAATGAAGCTATTACATTCTTGGGGGGTGAGAAACAGACAGACACAATAGCAACAGTTTAAAGAAAGTGAAATGGAAAACTGGGGACATGAGAAAGAAAAACAGAAGAAGTAAAAGCTGAGACAGGCAGAGTGGCAGCATCAGTCAGAAGTAGAGACTTTGTGCTCTCCCCTCAGAGTGTGTGATTAAACGCACCACATCCACTTCCCCCCTATTATCATCAGCCACCGCTGGCCCCATGCCTGGCCCTCCACCAGCAGCCCCAACAGCATAGCCTTACAAGACAAACATGGCCAGGACGCTGTGGATCGCTGCTGCCCACAGCCGCCAGCAGCACGCTACTGCCTACATGACATCACTGCTATTTAAGGAAAATTACAGTAGAAGGAGATGCAGACAGTCTGATTTCACTGATTTCACTGCTGGCCTACTGCTGTTGGCTTCCAAGTGTACCACACAAACAGGCATGTGCTCAGTCAGACACACATACACCTACACCTCTGGTTGCCAGATAGATTATAGGTTTTCTGTAAATAATCCCTTTACCGTTCCAACAGCAGCAGCCGCAGCCACCAGGTCCAGACTGTGTGTGTGTGAGTGTTTCTGTATCAGTCTGAGGCTTTTCATCACCTGAGTGGAGACAGGAGCCGTTTTTGTTACCACACAGCCATAAATTAGTCCATAGTTTAGAGGACCCCTGGACTTTAGTTTGGTCTTCTAGTACAAATATTAAAGGGACTGTTTTTCTGCGTATGTGAGTATATTTCTGTTTTTAGGACCCTGATCGTGTTTTCTCAGGCTCAGTGTGTGTTTCAGGTTGATTGGAGGTGAAAGAACATTAACATTTATTTCAAAGAGGCATTTCCTTGGAGACATTATTACAATCAAGACAGCCATATTTTTAGGTGTGTGTGTGAGAGAGTGTGTGTCTGACTGTGAGGGGGGTCCTAGCAGTGCTCTGCACAAGACCCTGCACTCTTGTAAAAGTGTTCGTTCTTAATAAAAGTTATTGCAAAATTGCTAAATGTTTTGACTAAGCCCCTTCCTTATAATTAATATTCATTTTTATCTTTAGAACTATGGCTACTTGACATGAAAACTTTGTACGCCTTAAATGTCATGTCCATAGCAAACTAAGAAAATGTCAGAAATTCTACAGGAGAACAGATAAAAAGAAGCAACTAGATCACAAACCTGCTGAACAGATGCAACAGACCATCTGTCTGTACTTGTAGAAACCTCCTACACATCAAAAATATCATAAATATCTCAAACACTGGAAAACATTTGAACAGGTTTATTAGTCTAAAACGGAGTCATAAAACCTTGTTTTTCTAAAACAATACTGTGATGACATGTAATTTGTTGCCAAGGCAGTTTGAACTGTTTGAGGATTTTATTGAAACAAATGACATTATTTTGGAATAAAGTGAACCATAGACTTGTATAAAGATATTTAACTTAATATAAAAAAGAAGTGAAGCTATCATCACTACTGACAAAAAATCCATATGATTTTGTGTGTTTTGGCCATGCTCTGTTCTTTTCTGTGTGTAATACATCAAAAAAGCACAGAGAATTAGGTCATTACTTGCAAGTTGTTTTTAATAGGATGATTAAAGTAGCTGTGAAATTCAGTGCCTTTAAAATCTCTCTTTTTTCACAAAAAACAGACAAACAAAAGAGCACTTTCAACACCAACACAACAGACCTATTAGAAATGCTCTCTATCTCCTCTTTTGCTAATTGCTTTCACTTATTCAGTGATCCATTTGAAGGCTCAATATCAGAATAAATGACTTGTTAGGATAGATATGAGTGAATTGAGCTTCTGTTCCAAGCGAGATTAGACAAATTCCTGAAAACATATCAGAGCGCTGCCTGAACTGATCCGACCTGCTCACTTTATTGCTGCTTACCTTCAGCAGTGTGTGGCTCTAATGGTTTCTCCAGCAGCATGAAATGGCTCCAGCACTGATATCACTGATCCTCCCGACGGTCCTCAACATTTAGTGAAAAGGTCATTAAACCTACTGACTTAAGTTTTTGTATGTTTGAAAAGCATGGAGAGAAGCAAGAAACCAAGAAAGAGAGAGTACAAATGCAAGAAGATCAAGCTAATGTAGTTTGATGAAGTATTTATTTTAAAGCTGCATTATTTTATTTTTATTTTTTGTGTTTCTGGCCAATAATCACTCTCCTTTTAGCTCTGTTTTTGTTTCCACCAACTCCTAAAAATAACAACTTCACCAAGAAAAATGCTACACTGTGTTCATCAGCTAGTCACTAACTTTCTGTTCGCCTTTTAGCATTGAGCAAGTAGTACATAGTGGGTTTATTAGAGGAAAATAGCTGCCTGCTGCAGCCGGAGACATGGTTGCGGGCCCCGAAAACCAAAACAATGATCGAAAATGAACTATAACACAGTCCTTCAGTTTGTTAGGAACAGATTGTTCTCTGTTGGCTCATCGCTAGAAGTGGTCCCTTTCACAATACACATAGTAATTTGATGCCTTGTTAGCATAAAAAACATTGAATTTTGCAGCTTTATGTTTACCCCTCTGTTCCTTTAATCTATAGATGTTTTATTTTAGTCTAGTAACACCTATATGTGTGCGTTCACAGTAGGGAACAGCACTATCAGAGATGGTTAGTCTTTAATAGCTAGTTGCAGTAATTACAGGTAGCATTTCGCTCTAGGGAGCAAGTCAGCACAGAAAGCTTGACATTATGCCACACACGCACACACACACACACACACACACACACACACACACATATGCACGTATTCACAGAGGGTGCCACTGTAAATTAAGTCAGTGAGATGTGTCATTAACATCAGGTTACACTGTGTGAAACTCACTAAGAGCTTTTGTCTCATTAGATATGAAAATGAAAGACTCTGTCCTTTTTCACTGTCTTCCATTTTTAGTCTCTACTTCCTGTCTCTCTTTTCCACTCACTCACTCCCTGCTCCTCTTTCTTCATATGACACTCTCTCCTCATATCTCATTGAGTCTGTGTGATGATTTCTCAGCTGAGCTGTTATGATGGAGATAACGGCTGCTGTCTCTTCTCCTGGTTTCATCGCTCTAGTTAATGCACTCAGAGTCTTGTTATATCCAATTATACTGTTACGTGGGGAATGGCCTATTTCTCCATATGAACTTTCTCCTGTACTTAATACATTAGTGGAAGTGGAAGTAAATGGATTTTATGTGCGGTGGCAGAATTTCGGCCTATTTCAAGCTCATCACCAAACGTGGAGGCCGAGGATCAACAATGTGTGATTAATCTTTCTTTAAGTACCGGCACAACAGTCTTAATTTGAATTACGTAACACTTTATATCACAACCTGCAAATTATGGTGTAATTATTTTGTAATTATGGTGCACTCTTATAATAATATTAAATAATGGGGCAGAATAAAACATTAACAGGGGACCAAAAGTCTTGCAATAAAGGGGTAACATCTTATAAATTATGGTGCAACTACTTTTTGAATTACAGGATATTTATAAAATAATTACAGGGTACAGTGATGTAGTTATGAGAAAACACAAAAAACAACCTCAGGATTATTGAGGAACACATAAATTCATTACAGTGTAAGAAGACAAAACAAAAGGTGTAGCCAGCCTATTACAGTCGATGGGGTAAATGACATGGGTAGATTTAAAGGCCTACCACCTTATATTGTACACAGTTGTTACCCCTTTATTGTAAGACTTCTTGTTTTGTTCTATTAATACGTTATCCTGTAATTCTTTTATATGTGCCCCATAATTAGAAAATACTTGCACTGTAATTTGTGGGCTGTGATTTAAAGCACTGGTATGACCTGCAGTCATAGACTATTAATGGCGGTGATAAAACTGGGCTAATAGGTCTTACGACTTGTGCTCTGACACACATTTATTGGGCTCTAATTGGACAGGATTTCCAGAAGTCTGCATGAAATGTCTCCCTCAGTTGAAGTTCTTCTTCTGGTTTATGAAATTATGCTGTGACCTTTACAATGATGAGCAATCATTCTTGAAAAATGTAACAGAGCAGAAACCCGCTCCAAAAGCATCAGCTCACAATCCATAACGTGGCAATGAGTTCTGTGCTTTGAAGAATCTGTGGAAAATGAAGGCAGACACCTTTGGGGCTTTCAGTAATGATCATGGCTGCGTGCACGCATACACTCACACAGCACTTCTGTTTAGGTGTTGGAGATGGAAGATTAGCCACTCATGTTGACAGTTCCGCAGGCGAATACCTGTCTCGTTTAAGAAGGTGCAGGGTGATTTACAAGGGAATGTGCGGCCAGTAAACGAGGCAGATGCCAGCAGCCCGCTGCAGCCAGGGCAAGACGGAAAGTGTGTTACATATACGGAAGCATCCCACCGCGAGGACACTGGTATTTTTTTCCACTGCTGCCAGGGTTATTTTAATGAGATTGGACCTTTTCTCGTAGACGGAAGAGACAATGGAACTGGTGCCACTTCCACCCTCGTCTGGCATGCCTGGCATGCTGCAGTCAGGCGCTCTGAGTATGATGGAGAGCCAGAGGCACAGATCGGATGACCTGCGCTTAAGAGGCCTGAGTCTGAGGGATACATTTTTTTCTCTTGCTTTTGTCTCACTATTGTTCTCCATCAATAACACCTTCTATTTTCTCTTCAGTACATCTCTTTTATCCCTTTGTCTTATGTTTTTCCTTTCCCTCAGTCATCAGCTCCTGTTTCTAACTGCCCACCTCTCCTTCTGTCTCTCCACCAGGCCTACCCTCTCAGCTCTCTAGCAAAGAAGCAGCCGACAGTGCTGGTGATCTGTGGTCCAGATCAAAATGGTTCCATTGGCCTGGTGTGTGCCCGACACCTGCGCATTTTTGTAAGTAACCTACTGCACAAAGTGTGTGAGGGTAGCCAACAACACAGTGTACGAAAACAACTCTTCAGCAGAGTAAATCCCTATTCTATTCAACAACACGACAAATGATCCATTGTAAAACACAGTCTGGTGCTCACTGAGTCATTTAGATGATATCACAATAGAAAAAACAATCCTACACACTTTAACTTGCGTCTGGACTAACAGGGGATGCCCTATACAGGCCCTCTGTGCTTTACAGAATTTCATTTCAGCTCCTGTAAACGTCTTGGAGCAGTTATCCCATTACCCTCCCTGCAAGGGCACTCAGACAGTCATGATATCATACTATTGTTACTCTCGTTAAAGCTGTCTGCGTCTTACGCTCGGCAGCCACGATATGATGTCATGACCGTGATGTCTGCCCCTCAGGCCACATACTGACTGACAACTCAAGACTAATTGTTTTTGGCGGCAGGATCCGTCCTCTCCAAACACATCACAGCTCATGACTTGAGCTGAGAGACTTTCTTTTTTCGACAGCACAGTTGATTTCAGTACTTCGTGGCGCAGTCCTGCCCCAGTCTATGACTTTATTGGAAGGGAAATATTGGATATGTGTTTTTGGGATCTTTGGTTTATGCTGGAATGCATCTATACACTTTACCATATGTGTCTGACTAGATTTACAGTGCATTGATAGCTCTGATTAAAGCCATGTTAGATGGACTCTGTTTAAGCAGCCCAATGGCTCTCTGTGGAGTCTCTCTCTCTTCCCTCGCCTCCCACTCTCTGTCTTTTTCTCTCTTAAGGCCAAGGACAAGGTCAGAGGTCAGCTCAAAGGGAGATATATTTTACCCTGGCATTCGAAACATGAATATGGAGCTTTCTTTCGTCGCTTTCTTTCTAATGTTTTTACCCTCTGCTTCTGTCTTTTCCTGTGTATTTGTGAAATGTTTTACTGCATCTTGAAATGTTGAAGTTTTATTATTATTACGTTCAAACTGACTGCACTCTACAGTAGGCCGATTGGGACCACACTTGTCTGAGTTTGCTCTAACTTGAGAAACTTGAGTACTTACTTTGGACTGTGAATCGCTCTCCTGGTGTAAGAGTGTATGTTTTTCATGGTGCGATGTGATCCCTGTCAGCAGGAAGACATGCAAGGATACACGTGACACACACACATTTACACACACACACACACACACAGCCTTGAGCCCCTGATGCAGAGCTGTGAATGTGATTAGACAGAGCATAGAAATGAATGATCAGCTGCAGGCAAACAGGCCAGCTCGCTTCTCACGTCACTCTGAGACGTCCGTGTTCACAAAAGCAGGTTGTGTCTGAGTCGTGCATCTTTGATTATTTCCACCGCTAGGTACGGGGGGAAAGCCACAGTGCTGCATACCGGAAGACACATACATTCCTTGATCAAAGCTAATGTTGGATGAGAATAAAAAAAGTCCTCTGCACATTAGTTCCGGTGTATTGTTCACATTAAAACAAGTGATGTTATGTTTGGCTCACTACATTGTGCTCTATAGACAATCACTGCATGGAAAGTTCACATTTCTGATGTTAGTCACATTGAAATTCACATCAACAAAATGCAAATATTCTTTCTTATATAGCCTCACAGCAAACAAACAAAAAAAAAAGAATCATATATAATAATTAAAAAAAATCTTTCAAATAGACTGGAGCACACAATTAAGATAAATAGAGGTAACAATGGATATTTTGACACGTCTTCAAAGTCTTGTCTGATGTCGAAATGTTTCAACGCTTTATTGTGCCGCAGACCTCATCCCTTCATTCCGAATGGGTTGTGTATAAAAGCAAAATACTACAAGACACAATCATCCCTCAGGGAGAGGAAGTGTAACCCTGTTGGATGTAAGCATTAACTGGAAAAAGACCTTGTCTGCAACCTTTGCTTGTTTCTGTCTCGCGGCTCATTTCCATTCATGCTCAGTGACACTGACAGTCATTTCGAGCTTTTCCTTAGTTTCACACGGTTTGATGGTGTAGCTGCTGATGAGGTCAAGGGCATGCTGGGGCCACTGGCTAACCCCGAGGGACACACACACACACACACACACACACACACACACACACACACACACACACACAGTGGATTGTATTTGGCTCAGTTGCTCGCTTTCTGCTCTGTGGAGATCAGGCTGGAGATGACGTAAGGTGATGGGTGGCTGTGACAGTTTGATTGGTTTAAGATCCCCAAGGAGGCAGCAGTCTGTCTGACCTGACAGATCATTTCCTTTGTAGGGCAGCCACAGATCAGCCACATATGAAAGAACTGTTTCTATTTATTTATTTATTTATACCCTCATGTGATGCCTGTGAAACGGGTCTATGGCTTGAGCAGCTAAAGATTTAGGTAGGATTCACTGGCCAGATGTTAAGACACAATATGCAATCTATTTTAAATCAGAGATGAAAGACAGGAAGGACAACAAGAGGTACATCTATGTTACATGTACCAAGCTAATGATGATAAACTAGGTTACTCTATTTTAAAGGGAGGATTCTCCAAAAGTATCAAAAAGATCCTTTTCCACTTGTGATATCTAGTGATGTAGATAGTTCTGGTTTTATTTTGAGATATCCTCTGAGATTTCTGTCTCTACCCCAGTGCAACAAGGCTGAATAGAACTTTGTGGTGCTGACAGTATTAAACAAGACTAAGAGTCTACATCTATAGCAGGTCTGTGAGGCTGTACGCAGGCACAGTGCTGCTTGAGCTAAATGCTAATGTCGGCATTCTAACACCATTTAGCAACAATTCATTTTAGTTTGCTAATTAGCACAGAACACAAAGCCCAGCAGTGGCTGATGGGAATGTCATTAATTTTGCAGGTATTTAGTCATAAACTTAAGTGTTGGACAAACTGAAAATTTGACTGAATGGTGGCGCTAGATGAAAAGTTAAGGGATCACCTTAGTACAATTCACCCTGAGGGCGACATGAATGTATGCAGCAAATTCATCCAATGGTTGTTGAGATATTTCGGTCTGGACCAAAGTGGTGGACCGACCATC
The DNA here is from genome assembly GCA_003416845.1 of Oplegnathus fasciatus. Taxonomy (NCBI): domain Eukaryota; kingdom Metazoa; phylum Chordata; class Actinopteri; order Centrarchiformes; family Oplegnathidae; genus Oplegnathus; species Oplegnathus fasciatus. The sequence continues at coordinate 762,967 of NTHP01000087.1, read as the reverse complement.
CAGCTAACTGACCAACAGACCAACACTGAGACCCGCAGAACCATGTGGCTAGCATAGCTAAAAAATGCAACAGTAATTCAATAGCAATGTGTTTTTCCAGAAACAAATGACCCGGTTACTCTGCACAGACCTTGCTGTCAACAGTTTTCATTTGAACTATTTTCCACCGAAGAAATAGTCCCAATGAAACCTGTCGCCTGTCGATTAGCTAATGGCACATTGCTCTGGATAGATCTTACTGTTGATTTTTTTGACTGCAATTTTTAAATGTTGGGAGCACTACAAAAGAAATTCCTTTCACCTCCACTGTATTGGAATGGATTGATATCTCAAAGCCTGGGCAAATAAATCAAAACTTGGTTTAACACCATTAGGGGTAAGTTAGAAAAATATTTGGGTGAACTGGCCCTTTAAAGGTAATTATGTAGATACTTATCAAGGACAATGTTTTTGAGAAAAAGATAACATGAACTTTTTACATGATCAAACGTGCAAACAAACACACACACACACACACACACACACACACACACACACACACACA